>CAXHTJ010001203.1:0-29946 GCA_964019445.1 Populus tremula
AATGTTAATTAATTATGCTAGTACATATGTTAATGTGATATTTTCTTGTTAATTATGCTAGTATATATATTAATGTGATATTTTATGTTAAAAAAATCATATTAATATGTGTTTTTGTTCTTGACCCGGGTTGACCCGGGTGGACCCGTGACCCAGTCATTTCACCGGGTCAACTACCGGGTTGGGTCTGATAACTATGCTCCTAACACACACTGAAAGTATGCAATTACTTCTGATTTGACTGCCTCGTGTCCTTCAACGACTTCCCCATCCTCCCTTGTAAGGAGAGAAGCTTATTTCTATTCTGTCTTCCATTTACTGATTTGTGGAAGTAGCTAGTATTCTGATCCCCCAAGCTAAGCCATTGTATCCTTGCCTTTTGTTTGAAAAAACTCTCTTCCGCCCTGACAGTAGAAGCATAGTTACGAACAGCATCTCTTTCTCGCATACAATGTTGGATTCTCCGCATTTGTTGAGCCTTATCCATCTTTTGACTCTATCGGAAATATTGGAGAAGTGAGTCTTATTGAAATGTTTAAGTTCCTGCTTTAGCTTCCTTAGTTTGCAACACAACTGATACATTGGACAACCCCCGAATGCTGATCCCATACTTTCTTCACCAAGGGCATGAACTCGTCATGATCCATCCACATATCGAAGAATCTGAATGGTTTCTTTATGTTCTGAACATTCAGTGACTTTTACCACCATGGGAGAATGATGACATACCAGCAGGCAAGAATCTCGCTTCCGACAATGGGAAGTGCATATTCCACTTCTCATTCACAAGCACTCTATCTAGTTTCCGCATAATCATTCTCAGGACATTGGTTCGTCCAAGTATAATGCATACCTGAATACCGAAGATCATCCACTTTCGCTTCACGTATACATGTTTCCAATCTGTCCATATGACCAGCCCACGTAGAAGACCCTCCTAACCTCTCTGACTGGTTGCGGATAGCATTAAAGTCGCCCATAAGAATCCATGGGGTTGACTCCCATCCATCACTACGACTCACAATATCAGACCATAAAGCCTCACGTAAGGATGCATTATTGTCTCCGTAAATGATTGAAGTATTAAAACAGATATTGGTAGCTAATATCATGACAGAAACATGGATAGCCTGGTCTGACATTCCCAGAACATCCACCTTCACCAAATCAGCATTCCAACAAACCCAAATACGACCACGACAAGAGAAATCATAATTATACAAGAATGACCAATTACGCAGAAGAAGTTGCGAAACATTATCTTTATTCCTGTCTCTAACCCGAGTTTCAACCAAAAAAAAAAAACCATCCTCTCTTGATGGATGAGCTGACGCAGTTCTGAATGCTTTATGGGATCATTCAAACCTCTAACATTCCAACATCCAATAATCATAGGGAAATAGAGAGGAGTACCAAAACAACACACTGATTACCTTGACTTGCCCCCCCTCGAGGAGCCAGATTTCTTATTCTTTGAAAGCCTGGAGAACCCTTTTCTTTTTCTCTAGAGAGTCTCTAGCCTTACTAGCTAACTGATTAATAATAGTTTCCCCGTCAGAAGAATTCAGACTTTGCAGACTTGTTGGGATCAGTGACGTCGACTCCTTATCAACGTCTTGCTTAGCTGTATCACCTCTCATAGCTCCAATATCAACATTCACCTCATGACTAACAGGATTCATGGTTGCACAAGCAATTGAATTACAGACGGCTACATTTTGATATAAAGAAGTACATTCAGCCCCTTCCTCCGGCACATGTCTGCTCATAAACTCTTCAAAACAAGAGGAGAGGTAGGATTTTCATCTTTATAATAACTAATATTGGGCACATCTGATGTCGCATTATCACTCGTATTACAATCAGAAATATGTAAAGCAGGTGTTAAACAACCATTCTCATTACAATTAAGCTCTTTAGATGCCAAACGATCATTCTCACCAATCGTAAACCCATATTTCGTTTAACAACTACCTGCCATTGAAACTGATTTTGCTTATTATCTGCAGGTTTAGAGTTCACAACTCCTATTTTCCTTTTGCCCTCTACCCCCATTGTACGATCACCGAAGATCATCCACATATCTTTGTGGTATGTCCAAAGACATTGCAATTATTTCACCTTGAAGGTATCCATTCGTAATCAGCTGAGATTGTTATGAATAACCCATTTGGACAGCGAAGGTCGTATTCCTTAGCCAGCGTCTTCGAAGCATCTATCTCAACGCAAACTCTTGCGTAGCTAAGCCTTTTACGCAACAGTGTAGTAAGTCAGCATGAAGGGAAACCCCAATAGCACTCGCTACACAACTCAACCCCTTAACAGTCCAATACTCGAGAGGAACATTATAGAGCTTAACCCATATCAGAACTCTGACCAGATCATCTTTCAAAAATTGTATGTTCGGATGCCAACGTTTAAGCACCAAAGGTTTGTTAGCCATGGTAACTGGCAAGAACAAAACGCAAGGATCTTTGCAGATGTGTCTAAAGATTCGAATTTGATTTTTGATCAAATCGAATGTATCATTCGCGATAAGCTTGTTTTGATTAGGAATGTTCAACAAACAGATGAAAACATAAGGATCCAAAGACTTTGGAGGGTCAATAACATGGACTCTTAATTTGATGTTTAGCTGTTTTTTTTGTACCCCTGGCATATCTAGTTGGTCTAAGTTTTTGTTTTGTTTTGTTATGTGGCTAGCCTATAGCCATTTGTTGGTTTTCGTTTCTATCCACATTGTAAATCTTGGGTATGCCCATTATATTCTTTGTATCTTTTTCTTTTAATACATAAGTCAGCTTACCAAAAAAAAAAAATGTTTAGCTGGTTGTTTTTGTACCCCTAGCATATCTAGTTGGTCTAAGTTTTTGTTTTGTTATGTGGCTAGCATGTAGCCATTTGTTGGTTTTTGTTTTTGTTCACATTGTAAATCTTGGGTATGCCCATTATATTCTTTGTATCATTTTCTTTTAATACATAAGTCAGCTTACAAAAAAAAAAAAAGTCTGTTAGCCATGTGCAATGGGGCTCTTTCCAGAACATTAGTGGTGTGATCGACAGAATCAAAAGTGAAGAGGAAGAAACCATTATCAGAAGATAAGACTTCGGATAGACCGTGGGAGCCCCATATTCTTTTGGCAATAGAATTAACAACATGATAGGGTAATTTCTGACCCACGAAATGACCAACTAGGGTGGATTTCCAAAGTTCACAGCCATCCTCAAACACATCAAGTGGAGGAGCTACTTCACACGACCATCAGTAATTGCGGGGGGAGCAAAATGCAGATTATGAACTGGATTCATATCAAGGGACATCCTACCCTTATTGTCATCAACATCAGAGCCCTTCAAAGCATTTAAAAAATTCAATTTGGGGCTAAGGTGTAGCTGTTCTTGTTGCTTAGACCCAACCTTCAACTCATCAACTTTAGAACCCAACACAGGATTCATGTCATGACTATTTAGCATATCTTGGAGCTCTAATTGTAAGGTATGTCCAGATTTAACTCCATTGTGTTGTTCAATGTTAGAGCTAACCATTGGAACAAATTCGACAGCAGAACACAAAGACAATTTGGCAGCATACAAATACTAGATAGAACGTTCTAAGGATAAAACTCAGTCCAAGAAGCACTAATAAGCGACCAGCACTTTGATTGGAACAACGATCCTTTCAGTCAAAAATCCTAACGGTTCAAAGGTAGATACACATGTTATGTATAACATATTCAAAAATCAGCACAGTTTAACGGTTGGATCTCCACAGATCTCAATTATACCGAAACTGACCTGAGAATGACAACCTTCTATTGAACATGTAGAAAACGTTGCTGGAGGCTTAATTTCTAATCTCCACCGTTCAGCATGTGTATCACAACCAAATGCATCACATATCCAAAAATAAGCTCAATCCAACGGTGGAAGAAGGAGAAATATGCCGGCGGCTCAGACTGTTCCGAGAAGGATTTTTCCAGAAATATTGAAATGGTTAGCTTCTGCAGGAGGAATCCAATATGGACGATCCCTCTGGACAGAATGTAGAAAATATAGATGTTCACAACATACCAAAAAATAGTCTGGATCCAACGGTATAACAAGGCGAAATCGGCCGGCAACTTTGACAGCACTAGGGGGTTTCCAGAAAATTTCAATTGTCCATATTCTTAAACGGCGGTAGCTTTAGAAGATCCCTCCAGTCAGAATGTAGACAATAGTTCAGTGCACAACATAACCAAATCTTGGTTTGATCCAACGGTGGTCTCCTCAGATATGGTTGTCGGAGCATCGCCCCTTTGTATCTTTACTCTCTAACAAAACTGAAGACTCGAATAACCTAATATATAGTATTCTATTATGTAGTATTAAAATACTATGAAAACACCAAAACTCAATTTATAGGTCGTTCTCTTATTTCTAGGTATCAAAACTCCTTGTATGATCGGTTTGCGGCAGAATTGAACTTCCAATTAAAACATCCAGAAGACGATATCAAAACAAGCCCACATTTAGTATATTGTGCGATCTCATCCCAATACAGATAATATGAAGTTTCAATTGATTCTAAGGTGGTTTGGTTATGGTTCACTAATAGTAGTGTTTTTGCGGCAGAATTGAACCTCGAATTAAAACCTCAAGAAAACAATATCAGAAGAAGCCCAAATTTTACATATGATGCGATCTCACCCCTAATAAACTAAATATGAAGTTTAAACTCATTCCGAGGTGGTTTGTTATGGTTCACCAAGAGTTGTGTTTCTGCGGCAAAAATTGAATGATCCTTAAAATTTCAACTATTCCCTCTTTGCCTCCGTTGACCAGTATTGCGGCTCCTTCGCAAACTCTGAATGACCTGAATTTTTAACCCAAGGTTGTAAAACATGTTTGGAGAGTCCACATAAAATATTAGCCCGATCCAACGGTCGGATTGGGAATTATGACTATTGCTGTAAACCTGGATTGTTGCGCTTTTTACATCAAAATCTTAATCTGACCTTACTTGGGTCGTATCATGGGGCTGAACCGTATCATTCCCTCCCTCTTCAAGAAGATTCGCCCTCGAATATTGAATACGATTAGTAGCGGCTTCAGTAGCCTCTTGTTGAAGCCTTCGGAATCCCCTTATTGCTAACACACCTTTCTCCAACAACAGTGTATAGAAGTAGTGACTGAAAAGAATTTCAAAGAAGCACGCCGTACTAACCACTTGCGTACATGCTTTTGAATGATAACCACAACGACTCTCCTTCGCCTTTCATCCTTTTGGCGCTGAACCTCCTTTTCCCATGAAGCTTGAAGATCATGGAATAATCTTCTACACTTATCAACTTCTCGTCCCATGAAGCTTAGTTTTTCGCATCGTTGATCTACAATCCTCCTTTGTTCCCTCTCCCTTGGTGAATACATGACACGGATAGGGGGGGGGGAGCAAGAAGACGACGAAAAGAATAGAGTTGATAACAGGAAGAACACTGATTTAGATTCGAGATTACAAATCTGTCTTTTATTTGGAACATAACTTATCGCAAAAGAAAACAAACATAAGGCGAAAGTGATGAAAATGACTCAAACAACAGCCAAATATCAAAACATGATGATGGTATAATGGCAGGAACAAAATCAACATAAACAAAACAAGTTTTGAAAGATAACACCAAACAGACCCGTTACGACAAAACAAGACCCAATTCAGGAACCTAAAGAAACCGATATCCAAATGACCTCGAATTCCATATGTAGTATTATAATAATATGAAAACACCAAAACTCAATTTATAGGTCGTTCGCTTACCTCTAGGTACCCAAACTCCTTGTATGATAGGTTTTCGGCAGAATTGAACCTCCAATTAAAACATCCAGAAGACGATATCAAAACAAGCCCACATTTAGTTTATTGTGCGATCTCATCCCCAATACAGATAATATGAAGTTTCAATTGATTCTAAGGTGGTTTGGTTATGGTTCACTAATAGTAGTGTTTTTGCGGCAGAATTGAACCTCGAATTAAAACCTCAAGAAAACAATATCAGAATAAGGCCAAATTTTACATATGATGCGATTGCACCCCTAATAAACTAAATATGAAGTTTAAACTCATTCCGAGGTGGTTTGCTTATGGTTCACCAAGAGTTGTGTTTCTGAGGCAAAAATTGAATGATCCTTCAAATTTCAACTAATCCCTCTTTGCCTCCGTTGACCAGTATTGCGGCTCCCTCCCGAACTCTGATTGACCTGAATTGTTAACCCAAGGTAGTAAAACATGTTTGGAGAGTCCACATAAAATATTAGCCCGATCCAATGGTGGATTGGGAATTATGGCTATTGCCGTAAACTTTGATTGTTGCGCTTTTTACGTCTAAATCTTAATCTGACCTTACTTGGGTCGTATCATGGGGCTGAACCGTATCATTCCCTCCCTCTTCAAGAAGATTCGCCCTCGAATATTGAATACGATTAGTAGCGGCTTCAGTAGCCTCTTGTTGAAGCCTTCGGAATCCCCTTATTGCTAACACACCTTTCTCCAACAACAGTGTATAGAAGTAGTGACTGAAAAGAATTTCAAAGAAGCACGCCGTACTAACCACTTGCGTACATGCTTTTGAATGATAACCACAACGACTCTCCTTCGCCTTTCATCCTTTTGGCGCTGAACCTCCTTTTCCCATGAAGCTTGAAGATCATGGAATAATCTTCTACACTTATCAACTTCTCGTTCCCCCCCATGGCTTAGTTTTTCGCATCGTTGATCTACAATCCTCCTTGTTCCCTCTCCCTTGGTGAATACATGACACGGATAGGGGGGGGAGCAAGAAACGATGAAAAGAATAGAGTTGATAACAGGAAGAACACTGATTTATATTCGAGATTACGAATCTGTCTTTTGTTTGGACCAGAACTTATCGCAAAAGAAACAAACAATAAGGCGAAAGTGATGAAAATGACTCAAACAACAAGCCAATATCAAAACATGATGATGGTATAATGGCAGAACGAAATCAACATAAACAAAACAAGTTTTGAAAGATAACACCAAACAGACCCGTTACGACAAAACAAGACCCAATTCAGGAACCTAAAGAAACTGATATCCAAATGACCTCGAATTTTATAAGTAGTATTAGAATACTATGAAAACACCAAAACTCAATTTATAGGTCGTTCTCTTATCTCTAGGTACCCAAACTCCTTGTATGATTGGTTTTCGGTAGAATTGAACCTCCAATTAAAACATCCTGAAGACGATATCAAAACAAGCCCACATTTACTATATGGTGCGATCTCATCCCCAATACATATAATTTGAAGTTTCAATTGATTCTAAGGTGGTTTGGTTATGGCTCCCTAATAGTAGTGTTTCTGCGGCAGAATTGAACCTCGAATTAAAACCTCAAGAAAATAATATCAAAATAAGCCCAAATTTTACATATGATGCGATCTCACCCTAAAAAGACTAAATATGAAGTTTAAACTCATTCTGAGGTGGTTTGGTTATGGTTCACCAAGAGTTGTGTTTCAGCGGGAAAAATTGGATGATCCTTCAAATTTCAACTAATCCCTCTTTGCCTCCGTTGACCAGTATTGCAGCTCCTTCCCGAACTCTGATTGACCTGAATTTTTAACCCAAGGTAGTAAACACATGTTTAGAGAGTCCACATAAAATATTAGCCCGATCCAACGTTCGGATTGGGAATTATGATTGTTGCCGTAAACCTGGATTGTTGCGCTTTTTACGTCAAAATCTTAATCTGACCTTACTTGGGTCCAATCATGGGGCTGAACCGTATCATTCCCTCCCTCTTCAAGAAGATTCGCCCTCGAATATTGAATACGAGTAGCGGTGATGCGAACCTCGTGATCACGTGGTCACGCAACCCACACGCAAAGACACCAATTCCCGGAAAGCCAAGTAAATCAGGTTTGATAGGAGTGTGACACAAAGATAAGTTGTACCTAGGCACCAACACTATTGGAAACGGAGACCCCCACCCAACGAATATTGATTCGCGAACGAGAAGTATAAGGATGACGCCACAAAGACAGTTGTTCTTCGATAAGTCGTTTTCAGTTCTTTAGAAACCATGGAAGGGAGATTATCTCACCAACACACCACACACAAAGTGCGGCAACAAGAAGTTTTATTAATATGAATTGTCCCCTTACATGTCTGGTTATGCCCTTATTTATAGTGACTGCAAACTAAAATAAACCCTACTGGACCCCTTATGTGGACTTATGTGATGCCCACTTACAATTAAACCCAAATAATATAAATAAACCCTAAACTAAGAAGAAATAACAATAAAATAAATAAATCGGAATTTAATATCCTAAATATGATAGGATCAGATTTGTAGGCCTTTAGAAGTCCTATATAAAATCTGAAGGTAGAATTAGTTCTGAAATCTTCTTTCCTTTTTTGTAGCTAGGATGAATAAGGAATCCTTGTAAAAAAGGATTCTGAAATATTTATGAATCCTTGCCACACTTGAAACTATGTTGCGGCCCATTAAAGATCTTTGTAGAATTAGAAGATTCCCAAAATAAGATGCCGCATCCTTTTAGAAAAAGAATCCTTGCCAAATAGGAAGTCCACAAGTCAAAAGGAAGTAAATAACAAAACCCGTAAAGCCTCTTTTGACCCGTGTTTGGATGCCTTTCCGGACTCCGATTGACATGATATCTTAACCCAAGGTAGGAAAACATGTCAGGAGTCTCCACGTAAAATTTCAGCCCGATCCAACGGTGGGATTGAGAATTATGACTATTTCCGTAACATTGGATAGTTGCGCATTTTACGTCAAAATCCGAATTTGACCTTGCCTGGATCGTATCATTCCCTCTCTCTTCTAGATGATTCGTCCTCGAATCACCAACAAGTTGAATGGACAATTCCTTAGCCTCGAAACACCGAATATCAATTTATAGCTCGTTCTCTTATGTCTAGATACCCAAACCCTTTGCGGACGAAATGAACCTCCAAAACATGACACAAATCTAACCTTTGACGTACCAGGATTGAAACGCAGACCAAACAATTTCGAAATGGCCTGAAATTCAATATTTAGTATTGCAATACGATGACAACACCGAATATAAATTTATAGGTCGTTCTCTTCTGTCTGGGTACCCACACCCTTTGATGCGGAAATGAACCTCCAAAACATGACGCAAATCTAACCTTTAACGTACAGGATTGAAACGTGACCAAACGATATCGAAATGGCCTGAAATTCAATATTTAGTATTCAATACGATGACAACACCGAATATAAATTTATAGGTCTCTCTTGTGTCTAGATACCCAAACCCTTTGCGGCCATTGAACCTCCAAAAGAGGACGCAAATCTAACCTTTGACGTACCAGGATTGAAACCAGACCAAACGATCTCGAAATGGCCTGAAATTCAATATTTAGTATTGCAATACGATGACAACACCGAATATAAATTTATAGGGTCGTTCTCTTGTGTCTAGGTACCCAAACCCTTTGTGGCGAAATGAACCTCCAAAACGTGACACAAATCTAACCTTTACGTACAAGGATTGAAACCAGACCAAACGATCTCGAAATGGCCTGAAATTCAATATTTAGTATTCCAATACGATGACAACACCGAATATAAATTTATAGGTCGTTCTCTTCTGTCTGGTACCCAAACCTTTGCGGCGGAAATGAACCTCCAAAACATGACACAAATCTAACCTTTTACGTACCAGGATTGAAACCAGACCAAACGATCTCGAAATGGCCTGAAATTCAATATTTAGTATTCAATACGATGACAACACCGAATATAAATTTATAGGTCGTTCTTCTAGTCTAGGTACCCAAACCCTTTGCGGCGAAATGAACCTCCAAAACATGACAAATGTCTAACCTTTTACGTACAAGGATTGAAACCCAGACCAAACGATCTCGAAATGGCCTGAAATTCAATTTTAGTATTCCAATACGATGACAACACGATATAATTTTTAGGTCTCTCTTCTGTCTGGTACCCAAACCCTTTGTGGCCGAAATGAACCTCCAAAACATGACGCAAATCTAACCTTTTACGTACAAGGATTGAAACCCAGACCAAACGATCTCGAAATGGCCTGAAATTCAATATTTAGTATTGCAATACGATGACAACAATATAATTTTATAGGTCGTTCTCTTCTGTCGGTACCCACCCTTTGCGGCGGAAATGAACCTCCAAAACATGACAAATGTAACCTTTTACGTACAAGGATTGAAACCCAGACCAAACGATCTCGAAATGGCCTGAAATTCAATATTTAGTATTACAATACGATGACAACACCGAAACAATTTATAGGTCGTTCTTCTGTCTAGGTACCCAAACCCTTTGCGGCCGAAATGAACCTCCAAAACAGACGCAAATCTAACCTTTTACGTACAAGGATTGAAACCCAGACCAAACGATCTCGAAATGGCCTGAAATTGAATTTTAGTATTCCAATACGATGACAACATCGACTGTAATTTTATAGGTCGTACTCTTCTGTCTTGGTACCCAAACCCTTTGTGGCCGAAATGAACCTCCAAAACATGACGCAAATCTAACCTTTTACGTACAAGGATTGAAACCCAGACGAAACGATCTCGAAATGGCCTGAAATTCAATATTTAGTACTCCAATACGATGACAACACCGAATATAATTTATAGGTCGTTCTCTTCTGTCTAGGTACCCAAACCATTTGCGGCCGAAATGAACCTCCAAAACATGACCCAAATCTAACCTTTTACGTACCAGGATTGAAACCCTGACCAAACGATCTCGAAATGGCTTGAAATTCAATATTTAGAATTCTAATACTATGACAACACCGAATATCAATTTATAGGTCGTTCTCGTATGTCTAGGTACCCAAACCCTTTGTGCCGAAATGAACCTCCAAACAAGACGCATATCTAACCTTTTACGTACAAGGGATTGAACCAGACAAAACGATCTCGAAATGGCCTGAAATTCAATATTTAGTATTCGAATACGATGACAACATCGAATATAAATTTATAGGTCGTTCTCTTGTGTCTAGGTACCCAAACCCTTTGTGGCGGAAATGAACCTCCAAAACATGACACAAATGTAACCTTTTAAGTACAAGGATTGAAACCGGACCAAACGATCTCGAAATGGCCTGAAATTCAATATTTAGTATTAATACTATGAAACACCGCATATCAATTTATGGGTCGTACTATTATGTCTAGGTACGCAAACCCTTTGCGGCCGAAATGAACCTCCAAAACAAGACGCATATCTAACCTTTTAAGTACAAGGATTGAAACCCAGACCAAACGAACTCGAAATGGCCTGAAATTCAATATTTAGTATTCCAATACGATGAGAACACCGAATATCAATTTATAGCTCGTTCTCTTATGTCTAGATACCCAAACCCTTTGCGGACGAAATGAACCTCCAAAACATGACACAAATCTAACCTTTGACGTACCAGGATTGAAACGCAGACCAACAATTCGAAATGGCCTGAAATTCAATATTTAGTATTGCAATACGATGACAACACCGAATATAAATTTATAGGTCGTTCTCTTCTGTCTGGGTACCCACACCCTTTGATGCGGAAATGAACCTCCAAAACATGACGCAAATCTAACCTTTGACGTACCAGGATTGAAACGTGAACCAAACGATATCGAAATGGCCTGAAATTCAATATTTAGTATTCCAATACGATGACAACACCGAATATAAATTTATAGGTCGTTCTCTTGTGTCTAGATACCCAAACCATTTGCGGCCATATTGAACCTCCAAAAGAGGACGCAAATCTAACCTTTGACGTACCAGGATTGAAACGCAACCAAACGATCTCGAAATGGCCTGAAATTCAATATTTAGTATTGCAATACGATGACAACACCGAATATAAATTTATAGGTTGTTCTCTTGTGTCTAGGTACCCAAACCCTTTGTGGCGGAAATGAACCTCCAAAACGTGACACAAATGTAACCTTTTACGTACAAGGATTGAAAACCAGACCAAACGATCTCGAAATGGCCTGAAATTCAAGAGTTAGTATTGCAATACGATGACAACACCGAATATAAATTTATAGGTCGTTCTCTTCTGTCTGGGGACCCACACCCTTTGCGGCGGAAATGAACCTCCAAAACATGACACAAATGTAACCTTTTACGTACAAGGATTGAAACCCAGACCAAACGATCTCGAAATGGCCTGAAATTCAATATTTAGTATTACAATACTATGACAACACCGCATAACAATTTATGGGTCGTTCTATTATGTCTAGGTACGCAAACCCTTTGCGGCCGAAATGAACCTCCAAAACAAGACGCATGTCTAACCTTTTACGTGCAAGTATTGAAACCCAGACCAAACGATCTCGAAATGGCCTGAAATTGAATTTTTAGTATTCCAATACGATGACAACATCGACTGTAATTTTATAGGTCGTACTCTTCTGTCTTGGTACCCAAACCCTTTGTGGCCGAAATGAACCTCCAAAACATGACGCAAATCTAACCTTTTACGTACAAGGATTGAAACCCAGACGAAACGATCTCGAAATGGCCTGAAATTCAATATTTAGTACTCCAATACGATGACAACACCGAATATAATTTTATAGGTCGTTCTCTTCTGTCTAGGTACCCAAACCATTTGCGGCCGAAATGAACCTCCAAAACATGACCCAAATCTAACCTTTTACGTACCAGGATTGAAACCCTGACCAAACGATCTCGAAATGGCTTGAAATTCAATATTTAGAATTCTAATACTATGACAACACCGAATATCAATTTATAGGTCGTTCTCGTATGTCTAGGTACCCAAACCCTTTGTGGCCGAAATGAACCTCCAAATCAAGACGCATATCTAACCTTTTACGTACAAGGCTTGAATCCCAGACAAAACGATCTCGAAATGGCCTGAAATTCAATATTTAGTATTCGAATACGATGACAACATCGAATATAAATTTATAGGTCGTTCTCTTGTGTCTAGGTACCCAAACCCTTTGTGGCGGAAATGAACCTCCAAAACATGACACAAATGTAACCTTTTAAGTACAAGGATTGAAACCGGACCAAACGATCTCGAAATGGCCTGAAATTCAATATTTAGTATTCCAATACTATGAAAACACCGCATATCAATTTATGGGTCGTACTATTATGTCTAGGTACGCAAACCCTTTGCGGCCGAAATGAACCTCCAAAACAAGACGCATATCTAACCTTTTAAGTACAAGGATTGAAACCCAGACCAAACGACTCGAAATGGCCTGAAATTCAATATTTAGTATTCCAATACGTGAAACACCGCATATCAATTTATGGGTCGTACTATTATGTCTAGGTACGCAAACCCTTTGCGGCCGAAATGAACCTCCAAAACAGACGCAATCTAACCTTTTAAGTACAAGGATTGAAACCAGACCAAACGAACTCGAAATGGCCTGAAATTCAATATTTAGTATTCCAATACGATGAGACAACACCGAATATCAATTTATAGCTCTTCTGTCTAGATACCCAAACCCTTTGCGGACGAAATGAACCTCCAAAACATGACGCAAATCTAACCTTTGACGTACCAGGATTGAAACGCAGACCAAACGATTCGAAATGGCCTGAAATTCAATATTTAGTATTGCAATACGATGACAACACCGAATATAAATTTATAGGGTTCTCTTCTGTCTGGGTACCCACACCCTTTGATGCGGAAATGAACCTCCAAAACATGACGCAAATCTAACCTTTGACGTACCAGGATTGAAACAACCAAACGATATCGAAATGGCCTGAAATTCAATATTTAGTATTCAATACGATGACAACACCGAATATAAATTTATAGGTCGTTCTCTTGTGTCTATACCCAAACCATTTGCGGCCAATGAACCTCCAAAAGAGGACGCAAATCTAACCTTTGACGTACCAGGATTGAAACCAGACCAAACGATCTCGAAATGGCCTGAAATTCAATATTTAGTATTGCAATACGATGACAACACCGAATATAAATTTATAGGTGTTCTCTTGTGTCTAGGTACCCAAACCCTTTGTGCGGAAATGAACCTCCAAAACGTGACACAAATGTAACCTTTTACGTACAAGGATTGAAACCAGACCAAACGATCTCGAAATGGCCTGAAATTCAAGAGTTATTTAGTTGCAATACGATGACAACACCGAATATAAATTTATAGGTCGTTCTTTCTGTCTGGGGACCCACCCTTTGCGGCGAAATGAACCTCCAAAACATGACACAAATGTAACCTTTTACGTACAAGGATTGAAACCCAGACCAAACGATCTCGAAATGGCCTGAAATTCAATATTTAGTATTCCAATACGATGACAACACCGAATATAATTTATAGGTCGTTCTCTTCTTCTGGTACCCAACCCTTTGCGGCCGAAATGAACCTCCAAAACATGACACAAATCTAACCTTTTACGTACAAGGATTGAAACCAGACCAAACGATCTCGAAATGGCCTGAAATTCAATATTTAGTATTCCAATACGATGACAACACCGCATACAATTTATAGGTCGTTCTTTCTGTCTAGGTACCAAACCCTTTGCGGCCGAAATGAACCTCCAAAACAGACGCATGTCTAACCTTTTACGTACAATATTGAAACCCAGACCAACGATCTCGAAATGGCCTGAAATTGAATTTTAGTATTCCAATACGATGACAACATCGACTGTAATTTTATAGGTCGTACTCTTCTGTCTTGGTACCCAAACCCTTTGTGGCCGAAATGAACCTCCAAAACATGACAAATCTAACCTTTTACGTACAAGGATTGAAACCCAGACAAACGATCTCGAAATGGCCTGAAATTCAATATTTAGTACTCCAATACGATGACAACACCGAATATAATTTTATAGGTCGTTCTCTTGTGTCTAGGTACCCAAACCATTTGCGGCCGAAATGAACCTCCAAACATGACCAAATCTAACCTTTTACGTACCAGGATTGAAACCCTGACCAAACGATCTCGAAATGGCTGAAATTCAATATTTAGAATTCTAATACGATGACAACACGAATATCAATTTATAGGTCGTTCTCGTATGTCTAGGTACCCAAACCCTTTGTGGCGGAAATGAACCTCCAAATCAAGACGCAATCTAACCTTTTACGTACAAGGATTGAAACCAGACAAAACGATCGAAATGGCCTGAAATTCAATATTTAGTATTCGAATACGATGACAACATCGAATATAAATTTATAGGTCGTTCTCTGTGTCTAGGTACCCAAACCCTTTGTGGCGGAAATGAACCTCCAAAACATGACACAAATGTAACCTTTTAAGTACAAGGATTGAAACCCAGACCAAACGATCTCGAAATGGCCTGAAATTCAATATTTAGTATTCCAATACTATGAAAACACCGCATATCAATTTATGGGTCGTACTATTATGTCTAGATACCCAAACCTTTGCGGCCGAAATGAACCTCCAAAACATGACCCAAATCTAACCTTTACGTACCAGGATTGAAACCCTGACCAAACGATCTCAAAATGGCTTAGAATTCAAGAATCACTCTCAACGTTAAAACTGAAAAATTCAAATAATAATCATCAAAGCTGCCGAAATTTTGGCCTACATGAGTTTAAATAGTTCTTGAAAAGTTAACCCTAATGGACCGTTTATGTGGACTTAGCTTAAAACAAAGTATGAATTAAGCCCAAACAAGCCTTGGGCTGTAGCTAACAAATAAAATAAAGCCCTCATCTCATGGCCCAAATAAGGTTGTCTTGGACCCTCTTGCACATGGATAAGATGTACTAGGATCTCCTCTTGATACTCTAATGGACCTTCCAATTCTGACTTGGTGGAAACCTTCAAAACCAATGCATTCAATGCGTCTTTCAATGTCTTTGTCTTGGACCGAGTCATTGGTCCATTTGGAACATGTAATGGGTCCTTGCTAGTGTTTCTGGGCTGATCCGCATCATCCCCTCTCTCCTCGAAAGGATTCAACCTCGTATCAAAATCTGTGTCAAACAACGTAAGATCAGCAACATTAAAGGTAGCACTAACACTATAGTCACCTGGAAGGTCAATTTTGTATGTGTTGTCATTGATTCTCTCTAAAACCTGAAATGGACCATCACCACAAGGCTGTAATTTTGATTTCCTTTGGTTAGGAAATCGTTCCTTACGCATGTGTACCCAAACCCAATCACCAGGTTGGAAAACAACAAGTTTATGTCCCTTATTTTTTAGAAGCGTAAAGTCTGTTCTTTTTCTCTATTTGTAGTCGAACTCCCTCATGGAGTTCTCTCACCATCTTTGCCTTCTTTTCACCATCTAAACTTACCCTTTCTTCAAAACATAAAGGAATTAAGTCCATAGGAGTTAGTGGATTAAAACCATAAAAATTTCAAAAGGAGAAAAAAGTAAAAGTCGAATGCACAGTTCTATTATAAGCAAACTCAACAAAAGGCAAACATTCTTCCTAACTTTTCAAATTCTTTTGAATTACAACATGTAAAAGTTGGGATAATGTTCTATTCACTACCTCAGTTTGTCCATCTGTTTGAGGATGGCATGTTGTCGAAAATAAGAGTTTAGTTCCCAACTTTCCCCATAAGGTCTTCCAAAAGTAACTAAGGAACTTAACATCACGATCTGATACTATACTCTTAGGAATGCCATGCAAACGTACAATCTCCCTAAAGAACAAGTCTGCGATATGAGATGCATCATCTGTTTTTATGGCGTGCAATGAAATGCACCATTTTAGAAAACCTATCACCACAACAAAAATAGAGTCTCTACCTTTCTTTGACCTGGGTAAACCTAAAACAAAGTCCATAGAGATATCTACCCAAGGTTCAGTAGGCACAGGTAATGGTATATATAGTCCATGCGGTTGTACTCTAGATTTTGCCTTTCTACAAGCAATGCACTGTTCACAAATTCGTTGCACATCTCTTTTCATCTTTGGCCAATAGAAATGCTCATGCAATACATCCAAGGTTTTTGCAACCCCAAAGTGACCCATTAAACCACCCCCATGTGCTTCACGAACAAGCAATTCACGAAAAGAACTAGTAGGAACACAATCAATTCTCTTTAAACAAATAACCATCCATCAAATAAAACTTACCAAAAGCCGAATGTCCACATGCATTATAAATCTCAGCAAAGTCAGAATCATTATCATACAATTCCTTCACATATTCAAAACCTAACAATCTAGTATTCATGGTGTGTAAAAGAACATACCTGCGCGAGAGTGCATCAGCTACAATGTTCTCTTTACCTTGCTTATACTTGATTACGTAAGGAAAAGTTTCAATGAATTCAACCCATTTTGCATGCCTCCTATTCAACTTACCTTGTCCTTTCAGATGTTTCAAGGACTCATGATCCGAATGGACTACGAACTCTTTTGGCCACAAGTAATGCTGCCATGTCTCAAGTGCTCTTACCAAAGCATAGAGTTCTTTGTCGTAAGTGGGATAGTTCAAGGTCGCTCCACTTAACTTCTCACTGAAATACGCAATAGATCTCTGATCCTGCATCAAAACAACACATATTCCTATTCCAGACGCATCACATTCTATTTCAAATGCTTTCGTAAAGTCAGGTAAAGCCAAAACAGGTGCAGAACATAATTTTTCTTTCAAAAAAACAAAAGCCAACTCTTGTTCCTCCCCCCATCTAAACCCAACTGACTTTTTAACAACTTCATTCAAGGGCGCAGCTATTGTGCTGAAATCTTTCACAAAACGCTTGTAAAAACTAGCTAACCCATGAAAACTCCTTACCTCACTTACCGATTTGGGTGTAGGCCAATCCCGGATGGCCTTAACTTTCTCCTCATCCATCTCGATACCCTGTGCAGTTACAACATAGCCAAGAAACACAATTTTCTCCATGCAAAAGGCACACTTTTTAAGATTAGCATACAATTTCTCACTACGCAACACACTAAGTACATTCCGCAAATGATCAAGATGCTCATTAAGTTCTTGCCATATATCAAAATGTCATCAAAATACACAACCACAAACTTACCTATGAATGCACGCAACACATGATTCATTAAACGCATAAACGTACTAGGTGCATTTGTAAGTCCAAACGACATTACTAACCATTCATACAAACCATGCTTAGTCTTAAATGTTGTTTTCCACTCATCACCTTCTTTCATCCTAATTTGATGGTACCCGCTTTTCAAGTCAATTTTAGAGAAAATACCTGCGCGAAAGTGCATAGGAATGGGATGACTATACTTTACCGTTATGTTGTTGATGGCTCGGCAATCAACACACATCCTCCATGTTCCATCCTTCTTTGGCACAAGTAGCACGGGTACAACACACGGGCTCATACTCTCACGAATGTAGCCCTTTTCCATCAGCTCATCAACTTGCCTTTGAAGCTCCTTCGTCTCCTCGGGATTGCTTCTATAAGCTGGTCGGTTAGGAATTGAAGCTCCGGGTACGAAATCAATCTGATGCTCTATCCCCCTCAATGGTGGTAATCCGCTAGGAGTATCATCGGGAAACACGTCATCAAACTCCTATAACAAAGAAATAGCAACACTAGGCATAATATGATCAAGATCATTAGTATTAAGTAAGCCTCTTTGTACACAAGTAAAATCATTGGCTTGTTTGTGAAAATGTAGATCTGACCTCACCCTCTCTATCATAAAATTGGGTTGTTTCTTTAGTTTTTTCCACACAATCCTAATCACACTTACTGATTTCTTCACTCCTCTTGTCTTACCTCCACTCTCGGCCAGATTTGGGTGTTTTTGAGTTGTGGTCGAATGGTTTGATTTGTTTGGAGTGTTGGCCGAATATTTGCCTGTGTTTGGATGGGAGGCCGAATGGATTGTTGGTGGTTTGAGTTCTAGCCGAATCTGATGGTCTTCTCTCCCTTATTCCTCACCTTGATTTTCTCGCCCCATCGCCTCATGCTCACTTTTTAGCTTTATTTGATCATCATACACTGTTTGGGTGTAAGAGGTACAAGAGTGATGTTTACATCTTTTACAATGGTATACCTATTTTAACCCCATAATGAATTGCCTTCCTATCATATTGCCATGGTCTCCCAACAAAATATGACTTGCTTGCATTGGTACCACGTCGCATAGAACTTCATCAACATATTTCCCAATCGAAAATGGAACCACAACCTGTTTAGTCACTTCACTTCACACACATTCAATCATATGGTTTAGCATGCTTTGCAGTACACAAAATTTAGTTTACTAACAAGGGTGGCACTACAAACATATAACATAGCTTCCACTATCTATAATTAAACCACACACCTTGCTTTGTACATAACAACGCGTATGGAAGATGTTCTCCCTTTGTTCATTAGTATCATCTTCCTTGACCTGAACCTGAAGTGTTCGCCTTATAACCAAGGACTCCTCAACCGGTAATGCTAACCCTAATTTTGAAACTGAAAAATTCAGAATAATAATCATCAAAGTTGCCGAAATTTTGGCCTACATGAGTTTAAATAGTTCTTGAAAAGTTAACCCTAATGGACCCTTTATGTGGACTTATATGAGGTCCACTCAAAACTGGCCCAAAACCCTAAAATGAAAAGCCCATAACTTAATCCAAACAAGCCTTGGATCCTAGCTTAAAATAAAGTATGAATTAAGCCCAAACAAGCTTTGGGCTGTAGCTAACAAAATAAAATAAAGCCCTCATCTCATGGGCCAAATAAGGTTGTCTTGGACCCCTCTTGCACATGGATAAGATGTACTAGGATCTCCTCTTAATACTCCAATGGACCTTCCAATTCTGACTTGGTGGAAACCTTCAAAACCAATGCATTCAATGCGTCTTTCAATGTCTTTGTCTTGGACCGAGTCATTGGTCCATTTGGAACATGTAATGGGTCCTTGCTGGTGTTTCTGGGCTAGTCCCGCATCAGAATGTGTAGTTGGGCCCAAGAGGAAATATGAAAGATCTCTTCCAATGTGCCTAGACCACCTAGTAAGGCAATGAAGGCATCAACATGGTTAAACATTGCATTCAGTCGATCAGACATTGTGGGGACCTATAATTCCTCTCCAATTGTTTTTCCAATGATGTCCCCTTGTGCTAAAGCTTTGGGGACTACCCCCAAAACTTGACTACCTCCTAAAAATACAGCTATTGACACTCCCCCTCATTAACCCAAGGCTGCCTCCTACATACACTAAATGAATCTTTCGCTCAGCTAGTACCTGACCAAGATGATTTGCTGATTCTAAAAATTCTTTTTCTTTCCCAGGACTAGATCCACCAAAAACACAAATATTGTTTATGTGATGACTTGAGGAACCTGCCATTTCTACACACTTTTATATTTGATGAATGTATAGGTTGAGTAGAAATGAAGGGAAGGAAGAGAAGAATTTATAGATGAGAAATTGAAAATGCAATCATACCACCTATATGTAGGCCAAACGTAGTCTCACTCTCTCTATTTATTTATTTTGAAAAAGCATGTGTATGTACAGGTAGTTGTGATTGTGGCTCACATCTTTCCTTGGTTTTACGTCCAAGAACGACTTAAACGCCCTCTATGGGTTGGGGATAGACTTCCCATCCAGTTTTCTTAAAAACTGGCAAACATGGTCTTTTTTAGTCAGGTTCCCAAGACTAAGTCGAGCATGTTCTTTATGGAATTGTAGCCATAAATCATGAATTGCACGATGCACATCTCCACTAGGGTGCGTCTCAAGAGTCAATAGGAGATTATCTAAAGACCCCTTACTCAGGCCATCCTTAATGAATTGTATTTTATCTTCACGGTTTACAAATACCATTCCTAAAGAACGACATGTGGCATTACAAGTCCATCTCGCACATTTATGACAGACTTCCAGTCGTTTTGCACGACGTTTCTTTACAAAAGTGCTTTTACCTGTTCTAGGCATGTATGAAATGAAAGAATTGGAGGACTCACCTGATAATCGGACCTTTGCTTCAATTAGCCAATGAATATCTTTAGGAATTCCATGGTTCATTAACAGCCTCAATCTTTCACACCTAGCACAGTAAATTTTTATAATCGCATTCTGAGGCAGAGCGGGAAAATACTTTTTCAATTTTTCAAGACTAGTGTCCATTTTCAAATGAGAATTGGAGGAGAGATTCAAAGAAAGGCGAAAGAGCAAAGAATTGCACAAATATATACACATATATCAGTTATCATGGGAAACTGAAAGAACCGACTTAAGAGTCACGAAGTACCGTTATCCGCCATTTGACCGGGGTAAGAGAAACTAGCAAAAAAAAAGTCACACCAAAAAGGAACACAAAAAAATGTGAGAAAAACAAAATAATCAACCTTTATTTACAAGATCATTCAAACCAATGGATTCATTTTCACTAGGAAACTCATCAAAGTAAGCTTTTAAACGATGTCCATTTACCTTCAAAAATTGTCATTCTTTGAATTCTCAATATCAAGGGCCCCATAAGGATACACATGTTTCAAAATAAATCGACCGCTCCATCGTGATCTTATTTTTTCAGGAAATAAATGGAGTCGAGAATTATAAAGCAAAACTTTTTGACTAGTATCAACTTTTTGACAATTTTCACAAGTTTTGCAGAATGCATGTGTGTCCTTGAACATGGTGGGCCAATAAAATCCATTTTGTAAGATTTTTGCAGTCGTCTTTCTTGATGAGAATTGACTCCCACATGCTTCAGAATGACAAAGTTTAATGACACTACTTACCTCATTGTCAGGAATGCATCTTTGAAATTTTTGATCAGGACAATATTTGAATAAGTTAGGGTCATCCCAATAAAATTTCTTCACTTCGTTCAAAAACTTTCCTTTGTTTGGTCATGACATGAGGAAATGGAAGTGCTGGCGGAGAATCAGTCTTTTCTTTATAATGTTCAGATTCAACCACTTCCTTACCATTAGAGATTGACTCATCATCTTTCTCACAAGGTTCAAAAGTGAGTTTTCAATAACCTTACCACTACGAAGAGTGATGACTGATTTGACTTGATCCATATGTTGACTTCCAGAACTACTTGCATTTGCATTGTATTGCCCCTTTGGATTTTGTTGTGGTTGAGATGAAAACTTACCTTTCTCTTGAAAACTGAGAGCAGATGTTAACTTTGCAAGAGTATCTTTAAAATCTGTCATGCCTTGAGCAAGCTGAGTGTTGATTGCCTCTTACTTTTCAATGAATGCAAGCAATGTTTCCTCAAGATTTCTTCTAGGAGGTGGAGCATAAGGAGGTGCATATCCATGAAAATTTTGGAAATTATGTTGTGCTTGAAATGGTGGCTGCAAAGTTTGTGCATTATTGTTGTCACTCTTCCAACTGAAATTTGGGTGATTTCTCCAACCAGGATTGTATGTTTGCGAGTATGGGTTATGATTGGGCCTTTGTAAACTGTTTAAAGCATGAGCTTGTTCATGGAGGCATTCCTTGAAAGAAGGCAAAGTTGGACAATCATTGGTTGCATGTTCATTTGTTTCACAGATTTGACACACAATGTCTTGAACAGATTTTAATTGACCACTCCTTTTCAATTCTAGTACCTCGACTTTTCTAGCTAAAGATGCAAACTTGGCTTGGAGGTCATGATCTTCCCTAAGGTTATACATACCTCCACTAGATGTATGAGGTTGGGTTTTACTTGGTGCCTCATAAGTACCCGTAATGTCCCAATTTTGTGCATTTTCAGTTAGCAAGTCTAGGTACTCCATTGCTTCATTAGAGTCTTTATCTTTAAAAGTTCCATTGCACATCAATTCAACCATTTGCCTATCTTTAGGTGTTAATCCTTCATAAAATTATGAAACCAATCTCCATGTCTCAAAACCATGATGAGGGCAAGTATTAAGCAAGTCTTGATACCTATCCCAACATTGGTAAAATGTTCCACCTGGTTTTTGAGTGAAAGTGGTGATTTGTCTTTTGAAAGAGTTGGTTCTGTGAGATGGAAAAAACTTCTTTAAAAATTATTGTTGTATTTCATCCCAAACACGAATGGATCCTGACCTAAGATTTTGTAGCCATGTTTTAGCTTTATCTTTTAATGAAAAAGGAAAAAGCTTTAATCTAATGGTATTCATGCAACAATTTAAGTCATTATAGGTGTTACAAACTTCTTCAAATTCTCTCAAATGCAAGTATGGATTTTCTAGATCTAAGCCATGAAAAGAAGGTAAAAGTTGAATAATGCCTGGCTTAAAATTAAAATGGGATGCATCAGGAGGGAAAACTATGCATGAGGGTGCACTTGTTCTTGTGGGATTCATGTGGTCTCTAAGTGTCCTAACACGGTTATTCTCATTATTCTCATTATGAAGTGACTGGTTATCTTCTTCGGCCATATTCTCTGAAAATGATGAGGCTACCCTACAAAGTCTACCACTTAATGTACGTGACCAAACACTCATGCACGTGTAGAAAGAGAATAAAAGGAAGAAGAAAACAAAACAAAAGAAACAAAGTTAGATACAAGAAAAGTGAAAAGAGAAAACAAAATAAATGGTTAATCTAGATTTGTGTTGTATAACACTTGGTACAACAAATGTTTGACACTCTCACAGCCCAACCATATCTACACCTGTGCTATGAAAGGAACTTGATTTGTTGTTAACATAAGTTAACATCATGAATTCCTGACAATATTTAAAAGTTTGGTGTTACGTAAAGAAGATAATTAATATGATCATGTTAACAATTTATAATGAGCTATTGATGACAAATCATCCGATTGGAACCTCCTTCGTGTGTGGTTTCCAAATTGAATAAGAGTTTATACTATACTTGTTTGAAATACCATTAGTGGATCCTCTAACCTTGACATTTGTTTTTATCATTGTTTAATCCTTACAGTAATCTTCCATCTCAAAGTTCTCATTAATTTCTTCCTCTTTTTTTTTACTACTACTACTATTATTATTATTTATATTCTTGTTATATTTTATGTACGTTAAGTATGCTCTGTGTTTGATCAAGGATCCTGACATTGTTGGTCTTGCCTTGTTTATTCGCATCAGAAATCTGTTTATATTATATAATATATCTATTTGATCTTTTCATAAACTCAGTATATAGACTGGAAACCTGTGACCCGATATTTTAGATCATTCTCAGGTACTGAGTATTATTATTATTATTATTGTTATTATTGTTATTATTATTGTTGTTGTTGTTGTTGTTGTTGTTGTTGTTGTCTTGTTATTTATAATTTATACAATTAACCTCTCTGTGGTTCGACCCCAGTCTTGCCGAGTTATTTATTACTTCGACACTCCTACACTTGGGAGAAGACATCAATCTTTTGGTCGTGTCAAGTTTTTGGCGCCATTGCCAGGGAGGTAAATTCTTGTACAAATTATAGTATTTATTTTGTTTTCTCTTTTCTCTTTTCTTGTATCTAACTTTGTTTCTTTTGTTTTGTTTCTTTTTTCTTTTCTTCTTCCTTTTATTTTCTTTCTACACGTGCATGAGTGTTTGGTCACGTACATTAAGTGGTAGACTTTGTAGGGTATCCTCATCATTTTCAAAAAATATGGCCGAAGAAGACAACCAGTCACTTCATAATGAGAATAACCGTGTTAGGACACTTAGAGACCACATGAATCCCACAACAACAAGTGCACCCTCATGTATAGTTTTCCCTCCTGATGCACCCGATTTTAATTTTAAGCCAGACATTATTCAACTTTTACCTTCTTTTCATGGCTTAGACCTAGAAAATCCATACTTGCTTTTGAGAGAATTTGAAGAAGTTTGTAACACCTATAATGACTTAAATTGTAGCATGAATACCATTAGATTAAGCTTTTTCCTTTTTCATTAAAAGATAAAGTTAAAACATCGCTA
Source organism: Populus tremula (assembly GCA_964019445.1). NCBI lineage: Eukaryota > Viridiplantae > Streptophyta > Magnoliopsida > Malpighiales > Salicaceae > Populus > Populus tremula. The sequence continues at coordinate 24,894 of CAXHTJ010001203.1, forward strand.
CAAAATCTAAGGTCAGGATCCATTCGTGCTTGGGATGAAATGCAACAATAATTTTTAAATAAGTTTTTTCCATCTCACAGAACCAACTCTTTCAAAAGACAAATGACCATTTTCACTCAAAAACCAGGGGAAACATTTTATCAATGTTGGGATAGGTATCGAGACCTGCTTAATACTTGCCCTCATCATGGTTTTGAAATATTCAACGCCCGTGGACTTTGTCATCACCGGAACAAACTTCCAACACTGACGTTGAAATATTCAACGCCCGTGGACTTTGTCAGAATCTTAAATCATTGACGAAACCTGAGTCCCTAGACACCCAGAAATCATCAACGGAATCGAGATCCATGGTGACGCTGAAATCTTCAGCGCCCCTAGACTTCGTCAGAATCATAAATCATTGACAAAAACTGAGTCCCTAGAGACCCAGAAATCATCACCGGAATCGAGATCCACGGTGACGCTTAAATCTACAGCGCCCATGGACTTTGTCAGAATCATAAATCAAAGACAAAAACTGAGTCCCTAGAGACCCAGAAATCATCACCGGAATCGAGATCCACCGTGACGCTTAAATCTTCAGTGCCCTTGGAGTTCGTCAGAATCATAAATCATAGACAAACACTGAGTCCCTAGAGACACAAAAATCATTACCGGAATCGAGATCCACGGTGACGCTTAAATCTGCAGCGCCCATGGACTTTGTCAGAATCATAAATCAAAGACGAAAACTGAGTCCCTATAGACCTTGAAATCATCACCGGAATCGAGATCCACGGTGACGCTGAAATCTTCAGCGCCCCTAGACTTCGTCAGAATCATAAATCATTGATAAAAACTGAGTCCCTAGAGACCTAGAAGTCACCACGGGAACACAGATCCTTAGGGACGCTGAAATCCTCAACGCCACTAGACTACGTCAGAATCTTAAATCACTGACGAAAACTGAATCCCTAGAGACTCAGAAATCATCCCCGGAACCTAGATCCACGGTGACGCTGAAATCTTCAGCCCCATGGACGACGTCAGACTCATAAATCATTCACGAAAACTGAGTCCCTGTAGACCTTGAAATCATCACTGGAACAAACTTCCTACACTGACGTTGAAATATTCACCGCCCATGGACTTTGTCAGAATCATAAATCAAAGACGAAAACCGAGTCCCTAAAGACCCAGAAATCATCACCGGAATTGAGATCCATGGTGACGCTGAAATCTTCAGCACCTCTGGACTTCGTTAGAATCATAAATCACTGACAAAAATGGAGTCCCTAGAGACCCAGAAATCATCACCTGAATCGAGATCCACGGTGACGCTGAAATCTTCAGCGCCCCTGGAGTTCGTCAGAATCATAAATCATTGACAAAACTGAGTCCTAGAGACCCATAAATCATCACCGGAATCGAGATCCACGGTGACGCTAAAATCTTCAGCGCCCTGGACTTCGTCAGAATCATAAATCAATGACAAAAACTGAGTCCCTAGAGACCCAGAAATCATCCCCGGAACCCAGATCCACGTTGACGCTTAAATCTGCAGCGCCATGGACTTTGTTAGAATCAGAAATCAAAGACGAAAACCGAGTCCCTAGAGACCCAGAAATCATCACCGGAATCGAGGTCCACGGTGACGCTTAAATCTTCAGCGCCCCTGGACTTCGTCAGAATCCTAAATCACTGACAAAAACTGAGTCCCTAGAGACCCAGAAATCATCCCCGGAACCCAGATCCACGGTGACGCTTAAATCTACAGCGCCCATGGACTTTGTCAGAATCATAAATCAAAGACGAAAACCGAGACCCTAGAGACCCAGAAATAATCACCGGAATCGAGATCCACGATGACGCTTAAATCTTCAGCGCCCCTGGACTTCGTCAGAATCATAAATCACTGGCAAAAACTGAGTCCCTAGAGACCCAGAAATAATCACCGGAATCGAGATCCACGGTGACGCTGAAATCTTCAGCGCCCCTGGAGTTCGTCAGAATCTTAAATCAAAGATGAAAACTGCGTCCCTAGAGACCCAGAAATCATCACAGGAATCGAGATCCACGGTGACGCTTAAATCTTCAGCGCCCCTGTAGTTCGTCAGAATCATAAATCACTGGCAAAAACATAGTCCCTAGAGACCCAGAAATCATCCCCGGAACCCAGATCCACGGTGACGCTTAAATCTGCAGCGCCCATGGACTTTATCCGAATCATAAATCAAAGACGAAAACCGAGTCCATAGAGACCCAGAAATCATTACCGGAATCGAGATCCACGGTGACGCTGAAATCTTCAGCGCCCCTGGACTTCTTGAGAATCATAAATCATTGACAAAAACTGAGTCCTAGAGACCCAGAAATCATAACCGGAATCGAGATCCACGGTCATGCTTAAATCTTCAGCACCCCTGTAGTTCGTCAGAATCATAAATCACTGACAAAAACTGGGTCACTAGAGACACAGAAATCATCACAGGAATCGAGATCCACGATGACGCTTAAATCTGCAGCGCCCATGGACTTTGTCAGAATCATAAATCAAAGACGAAAACCGAGACCCTAGAGACCCAGAAATAATCACCGGAATCGAGATCCACGGTGACGCTAAAATCTTCAGCGCCCCTGGAGTTCGTAAGAATCTTAAATCATTGACAAAAAGTGCGTCCCTAGAGACCCAAAAATCATCACCGGAATCGAGATCCACGGTGACGCTGAAATCTTCAGCGCTCCTAGAGTTCGTTAGAATCTTAAATCAAAGATGAAAACTGCGTCCCTAGAGACCCAGATATCATCACCGGAATCGAGATCCACGGTGACGCTTTAATCTTCAGCGCTCCTAGAGTTCGTCAGAATCTTAAATCAAAGATGAAAACTGCGTTCCTAGAGACCCAGATATCATCGCCGGAATCGAGATCCACGGTGACGCTTAAATCATCAGCGCCCCTGTAGTTTGTCAGAATCATAAATCACTGGCAAAAACATAGTCCCTAGAGACCCAGAAATCATCCCCGGAACCCAGATCCACGGTGACGCTTAAATCTGCAGCGCCCATGGACTTTGTCAGAATCATAAATCAAAGACGAAAACCGAGTCCATAGAGAGCGAGAAATCATCACCGGAATCGAGATCCACGGTGACGCTGAAATCTTCAGGGCCTCTGGATTTCGTCAGAATCATAAATCATTGACAAAAACTGCGTCCCTAGAGACCCAGAAATCATCACCGGAATCGAGATCCACGGTGACGCTGAAATCTTCAGCGCCCCTGGAGTTCGTCAGAATCTTAAATCAAAGATGAAAACTGCGTCCCTAGAGACCAGAAATCATCACAGGAATCGAGATCCACGGTGACGCTTAAATCTTCAGCGCCCTGTAGTTCGTCAGAATCATAAATCACTGGCAAAAACTGAGTCCCTGGAGACCCAGAAATCATCCCCGGAACCCAGATCCACGGTGACGCTTAAATCTGCAGCGCCCATGGACTTTGTCAGAATCATAAATCAAAGACGAAAACCGAGTCCATAGAGAGCCAGAAATCATCACCGGAATCGAGATCCACGGTGACGCTGAAATCTTCAGGGCCCCTGGATTTCGTCAGAATCATAAATCATTGACAAAAACTGCGTCCCTAGAGACCCAGAAATCATCACCGGAATCGAGATCCACGGTGACGCTGAAATCTTCAGCGCCCTGGAGTTCGTCAGAATCTTAAATCAAAGATGAAAACTGCGTCCCTAGAGACCCAGAAATCATCACAGGAATCGAGATCCACGGTGACGCTTAAATCTTCAGCGCCCCTGTAGTTCGTCAGAATCATAAATCACTGGCAAAAACTGAGTCCCTAGAGACCCAGAAATCATCCCCGGAACCCAGATCCGCGGTGACGCTTAAATCTGCAGCGCCCATGGACTTTGTTAGAATCATAAATCAAAGACGAAAACCGAGTGCATAGAGAGCTAGAAATCATCACCGGAATCGAGATCCACGGTGACGCTGAAATCTTCAGGGCCCCTGGATTTCGTCAGAATCATAAATCATTGACAAAAACTGCGTCCCTAGAGACCCAGAAATCATCAACCGGAATCGAGATCCACGGTGACGCTGAAATCTTCATGCCCCTGGAGTTCGTCAGACATAAATCAAAGATCAAAACGAATCGATAGAGAGCCAGAAACATCACCGGAATCGAGATCCCACGGTGACGCTGAAATCTTCAGGGCCCCTGGATTTCGTCAGAATCATAAATCATTGACAAAAAGTCGTCCTAGAGACCCAGAAATCATCACCGAATAGATCCACGGTGACGCTGAAATCTTCAGCGCCCCTAGAGTTTCGTCACATTCTTAAATCAAAATGCAAACTGCGTGCCAGAGACCCAGAAATCATCACCGGAATCGAGATCCACGGTGACGCTTAAATCTTCAGCGCCCTGTAGTTCGTCAGAATCATAAATCACTGGCAAAAACTGAGTCCCTAGAGACCCAGAAATCATCCCCGGAACCCAGATCCACGGTGACGCTTAAATCTGCAGCGCCCATGGACTTTGTCAGAATCATAAATCAAAGACGAAAACCGAGTCCATAGAGAGCCAGAATCATCACCGGAATCGAGATCCACGGTGACGCTGAAATCTTCAGGGCCCCTGGATTTCGTCAGAATCATAAATCATTGACAAAAACAGCGTCCCTAGAGACCCAGATATAATCAACGGAATCGAGATCCACGGTGACGCTGAAATCTTCAGCGCCCCTGGAGTTCGTCAGAATCTTAAATCAAAGATGAAAACTGCGTCCCTAGAGACCCAGAAATCATCCCCGGAACCCAGATCCACGGTGACGCTTAAATCTTCAGCGCCCCTGTAGTTCGTCAGAATCATAAATCACTGGCAAAAACTGAGTCCCTGGAGACCCAGAAATCATCCCCGGAACCCAGATCCACGGTGACGCTTAAATCTGCAGCGCCCATGGACTTTGTCAGAATCATAAATCAAAGACGAAAACCGAGTCCATAGAGAGCCAGAAATCATCACCGGAATCGAGATCCACGGTGACGCTGAA
>CAXHTJ010001204.1:0-40218 GCA_964019445.1 Populus tremula
TCTTGATCTCTTCCATCACCTCATCAACATCCTAGGATTCTTCATCCCTAATAGCCCAAGAAACAAATCTAAGAGCATCCCCAACCTCTCTTGTCATCTTTGCTTCATAGGTAACTTCTCCTCCTGATTATGAACCCTTTACATTTCCTGACATTGACAAATATGAGTCCTGACATCATGCCATGATGGCTGAAATTCAAGCTTAACTTTGCAATTATACTTGGTACTTAGTTCTTTTTCATCCTTCAATGATTGTGGTTGGTTGTCGTTAGGTGTACAAAATCAAGCGTCATGTTGATGGTAGCATTGAGCGATATAAAGCTCATTTAGTTGCTAGAGGTTTTACTTACCAAGAAGACATTAATTATTCAGAAACTTTTAGTCTTGTGGTTAAGTAAGCTACTATTCAGTTGGTTCTCATTGTTGCCACTTCTAAAGGCTAGTAGACTAATCAACTTTATATTCATAATGCTTTTCTCAATGACTTCACAAAGAAGTGTACATGCAACAACCTCTAGGTTTTGTTCATCCTACTATTTCGTCTCATGTATACCAACTACATATATCTTTAAATGGATTGAAACAAAGCCCTCGAGCTTAGTATTCCTGACTAAGTTATTATCTTTTATCCATTGGTTTTCGTGCTTCCAAGTCGATACTTCTTTATTCATTATGTCTATGGGTAAAAATATATTTTATTTGATGTTTTTTTACGTACTAGAAGTAGTTCATTCTTGGTTAACCGGTTTATTTAGTTGTTGAGCTCAAAGCTCAAGCTTTAGGATTTAGGTGTTGCTCATTATGTTTTAGGGATTGAAGTTCAACGTCCTACCAGCATAGGTATCATGCTACGACAACATAAGTATACACTTGATATTCTTTGCAAAGTAGGTATGCCATCCTGGAAACCAATTAACACTCCTACTTCTTCCTTCAAACTTGTTAAGTTGTTTAGTAGTATGTTTTCTAATACTACATAGTTTTGTCAAATTATCGGTGCACTTTAATGTCTCATTTTTACAAGACTAGATATTTGTTACTCTATAAAGAAGGTATGCTAGTATATCAATGCTCCTACTAATACACATTGGGTTGTTGTTACATATATTTTGTTTTATCTAAATGGTATGGCTTCTTATGGTTTGCAAATTACCCATAACTCATCTCTCTCTCTTTATGGTTTACTGATGCTGATTGAGCCGGTAATGTTGAGGATTGTAAGTCAATTGGTGCTTATCTTGTGTATTTCGGCAATACACTTATCTTTTGAAAGTTAGGCAAACAACGAACAGTCACTCGTTGTTGTACTTGAGTATAAGGTTTTAGCTGATGGGACTTCTAAAGTCTTATGACTTTGTTATCTATTATAAGATCTGTGGATTACACATACTTTTGTGTCTACCATTTGGTGTCTGTGAATCCTATATTTCATGCCCTTATTAAACACGTGGAGGTTGATTATCACTTTGTCCATTATAGAGTAACAAAGAAAGAAATTCATATTCATTTTATTTCATCCAAGGATCAACTTGTTGATGTTCTTACCAAGCCACTTTCTAGTGCTTCTTGCTCATCTTCGATTCAAACTTCATGTTGAGATCCTAGCATCAACTTGAAGGGGCAAATTATAGGAAATGTTGAATTATAGGGTGTAAATTATAGAAGTTATATTTATTATGTAAAGCGTATAGATTTGATCTTGTGTTGTGCTCTTTAACTTTACTATTATATACTACCCTACATATATAAATAGAAAAAAGGATGGCTAACTAATTGGTATAAGACTAATATTATTCTCAACTAAATACCACTTAATCTAGTTAAAGTATTGACAATTGACATAAATATGTTAATGGCTCGTTTAACTTAGTGGTGCACTTTCTAACTTGAAAAATATGGTTTCATGTTGAATGTCTTTCATCCAAAACAATGAAATGACATTAATGTAATAACATTAAATTATTTCTAGTTATATTTTTTTCTATAAAAATCAAAAGTAGAGTAAAAACCATGTTGCTCATGCTTAAGATTAGTTGAGAAGAAGTAGGAGGTTTAACCTATTAGTTAGTCAACCCTTTCTTATTTATATGTGTAGGGCAATATACAATAGTAATAGTAGATATTACAACACTAGAGTAGTGCCTATAATATTTTCTATATATATACATTCTATAATATATCCCTTCAAGCCAAGGGTGGAGGATTAACCTGAAGCTTGAAGCAAAAGACAGTAAAAGAAGCATTAGAAAGTGTCTTAGTAAAGACATCTGCAAGTTGATCCTAGAAGGAGATAAAATGAATTTGAATTTCTTTCTTTGCAACCCTATCTCATACAAAATGATAGTCAACCTTAACATGTTTAGTACGAGCATGAAAAATACGATTCGCAGATACATAAGTAGCATCAAGATTATCACGCCAAATAGTAGGAGTAGAGATAGAAGGGACTTCCAGATCTGTTAATAAATACTGAAGCCAGATAACCTCAACAGTGTCGTCTGCTAAGGCTTTATACTCAACTTTAGTAAAGCAGCGAGCAACTATGTGTTGCGTGCATGATTTCCACTAAATCAACATCTGACCAAGAAAACAAGGTAAACACCCTTATATTTATAATCATCAATACTACCTATCCAATTTGCATTTGTAAAGCCATGTAATGCAAAGGAGGAATTACGAGTGATATGTAAGCTAGAGATTATTGTACCCTAAAGATAATGCCAAATATGTTTAACAGTAGCCCGATGAGAATCTGTAAGAGTATGCATAAACTGAGAGACTTTGTTAACAACAAAGTAGATGTCTGGTCTTGAAAATGTGAGATATTGAAGAGCAACCTCATGATTTGACAAAACCATGTAGGATAAGAAAATAAAGGATTTGGCAATATGATAACTTCGGAGGTAGAGGTAAAAGTATCAACATGTTTGTAAATGATCATAGCAGGCTTGAGTGAGGATGTTAGGTGTATACTTATGATGTCATAACATCAGACCCATTCCGGTAGACTAAACTTCAATGCCAAAAAAATAATGAATGATGCCTAAGTCATAAAGCTTCAACTCTAAGCGTAGTAGTTGTATTAAACGATGAAGCACAGTAGAGTTACTACGTGTACGCAAAATATCATCAACATAAACTAGAAGATATAAGATATCAGCACCAATAGATAAGATAAATAAGGAGGTGTCAACCTTGAAAGTGCAAAGCCAACAGATAGTAGAAAATCACTTAGATGAGTGTACCAAGCCCGCAAGGCCTATTGATTAGTACTTAAAAGTGCATTCTCATTAAGGTTTTATATCATCGTATTGCACTAAAGTATCATTAAATTCCCTAACTACAACATGTTTTATAATAACAAGTCTGATAATATAATATATCTTTAATTTATGGTAAATGCTTATTTTGAATGCAGGTATATCTCACAATTCAAAGGATTTATTGATGTGATTAACTATTGAAAGTGAAGAGACAAAAAGAGGACTAGGCTAAGAGAAGAGATGCTGGTTCAATTCCAAACTCGAACACCATTCGGTTATTGGATCATAACTGGAGTTGTAGAACTCAGATTTAGGTCTACTTTATATCAATCAAAGAGCTAAGACATAGACCTACAACTTTCATGAAGAGTCCAAGACTCAAATCTGCCGTTTTCAAGTTCAAATCTTAGGAACAACGGAGAAGTCGGAACCTGTCCTGCAGCTCGAACACTGTTCGGTTTTCAGCTCATATCTTGAGTTCTAGAAGTCCAAATGAGCTCTGGTTTTTTTTGTTGGAAAGCTAAGACAATTGCCCACAGCTTTGATGGAACAAAAGGCTCTAATTCTGATGTTAGCAATGACGTTTTGACCAGCCAACAATATCAAAAACAGCAGCCAACAATATCAAAAACCAGCAGCCAAACCAGCCAACAATATCAAAATCCAGCAACCAAACCAGCCAACAATATCAAGAACCAGCAGCCAACAATGTCAAGAACCAGCCACAAAATCAATGGATGGCCACCAATCAATAGTTCTAATTTTTAGCCTATAAAAGGAGGCATTTGCCATGTATTTACATGTGTTATTTTTCAGATCACAATCATCTTCTTGCTTTCTCTCTTTGTAATGTTCAAGTTTTCTTTCATGCTATATTAATATCTTGCTTATGCTTTTTCATTTCCTTTCCTATACTTAGTTAACTTATATCATGTTTATGTTCTTATATTGTTTATTTATGTTTTTCTTCTTCATTATGTTTAGCTAAGTTAATTATGTCAAGGTGAAAAGGTTTCACTAGTGGTGTTAGAATAGATATAATATAAACTCAACATGGACTTTAATAGTTTATATCCAAGAAAAATTATTATTAACATGTTTTATCTTTTTATCTTGCTAATTCTTAATACCTTGCTTAATGGTTAATCTAGATTTGTGTTGTATAACACTTGGTACATCAAATGCTTGATCCTTCATAGTTTTCGGCCGACATCATTATTATGATAGGAACTTGATTTGTTGTTAACATAAGCTAGCAACATGAATACTTGATGATATTTATAAGTATGGTGTTACTTAGATAAGATAATTAATATAATCATGTTAATAATTTATAATGAGCTAATAACGATAAATCATCCGATTGGAACCTCCTTTGTGTGTGGTTTCCAGTTGAGTAATAAAAAGAGTTTATATTATATTTATTTGAAATACCATTAGTGAATCCTCTAACCTTGACATCTGTTTTATCATTGTTTAATCCTTACATCAACCTCACCTCTCAAAGCTCTCTTTATTATTACTACTACTATTATTATCATTTACATTCTTGTTATATTATATGTACGTTAAGTATGCTCTGTGTTTGATCAAGGATCCTGACATTGTTGGTCTTGCCTTGTTCATTCGCATCAGAAATCTGTTTATATTATATAATATATCTCTTTAATATTTTCATAAATTCAGTATATAGGCTGGAAACCTGTGACCCGATCTTTTAGATCATTCTCAGGTATAACAACGCCACGTACTGAGTATTATTATTATTACTCTTAATATTACTATTACTATTGTTGTTATTATTGTTGTTGTTATCGTGTTGTTATTTATAATTTATACAATTAACCTCCCTGTGGTTCGACCCCGGTCTTGCCGGGTTATTTATTACTTCGACACTCCTGCACTTGGGAGAAGACATCAATCTTTTGGTCGTGTCAAGTTTTTGGCGCCGTTGCCGGGGACGGTAAGTATTGTATAAATTATATATTTCTTTTAGTTTCTTTTGTTTTTACTTTTATTTGTTTTTCTAATTTTTGTTCTTTTTTTTTTCTTTTTCTTTTTCTTTTTCTTTGCACTTGCATGAGAGTTTGGACACGTACATTAAGTGGTAGACTTTCTAGGAAATCCTCATTTTCTTTAGAAAACATGGCCGAAGAAGATAACCAATCAATTCATAATGAGAATAATGAGAATAATGAGAATAATCGTGCGAGAACACTTAGAGATCACATGAATCCAATAAGAACAAGTGCACCATCATGTATTGTTTTCCTCCTGATGCGTCTCATTTTAATTTTAAGCCAGGTATTATTCAACTTTTACCCACTTTTCATGGCTTAGAATTAGAAAATCCATACTTGCATTTAAGAGAATTTGAAGAAGTTTGTAACACCTATAATGACTAAATTGTAGCATGAACACCATCAGATTAAAGCTTTTTCCTTTTTCATTAAAAGATAAAGCTAAAACATGGCTACAAAATATTAGGTCAGGATCCATTCGTGCTTGGGATGAAATGCAACAACAGTTTTTAAAGAAGTTTTTCCCTTCTCATAGAACAAACTCTTTCAAAAGACAAATCACCACTTTCACTCAAAAACCAGGAGAAACATTTTACAAGTGTTGGGATATATATAAAGACTTGCTTAACACCTGTCCTCATCATGGTTTTGAAAGATGGAGATTGGTTTCACAATTTTATGAAGGGTTAACACCTAAAGATAGGCAAATGGTGGAATTGATGTGCAATGGAACTTTTGAAGATAAAGACCCTGATGAAGCAATGGAGTACCTAGACTTGTTAGCTGAAAATGCTCAAAATTGGGACACCACAGGCACGTGTGAGGCACCAGGTAAAACTCAACCTCATACATCTAATGGAGGTATGTACAACCTTAGGGAAGATCATGACCTCCAAGCCAAATTTACATCTTTAGCTAAAAAGTTGAGGCACTAGAATTAAAAAAGAGTGGTCAGTTAAAATCTGTTCAAGAAATTGTGTGTCAAATTTGTGAAACTAATGAACACTCAACCAATGATTGTCCAACTTTGCCTTCTTTTAAGGAATGTCTCATGAACAAGCCAATGCTTTAAATAGTTTTCAAAGGCCAAGTAATAACCCATACTCACAAACATACAACCCTGGTTGGAGAAATCACCCAAATTTCAGTTGGAAGAATGGTAACAATAATGCACAAACTTCACAGCCACCATTTCAAGCACACCATAATTTTCAAAATTCTCATGGATATGCACCTCCTTATGTTCCCCCTCCTAGAAGAAATCTTGAGGAAACACTGTATACATTCATTGAAAAGCAAGAGACAATCAACACTCAAAATGCTCAAACCATGGCAGATCTAAAAGATACTCTTGCAAAGTTCACATCTGCTCTTAGTTTTCAGGAGAAAGGTAAGTTTCCATCTCAACCCCAACAAAATCCCAAAGGGCAATACAATTCAAGTGCAAGTGGTTCCGGAAACCAACATATGGATCAAGTCAAATCAGTCACTACTCTCCGCAGTGGTAAGGTTATTGAAAAACCCACTCTTGAACCTTGTGAGAAAGATGAAGAGTCTATCTCTGAGGGTAAGGAAGGGGTTGAACCTGAACATTGCAAAGAAAAGGCTGATTCACCGCCAGCACTTCCATTTCCTCATGCCATGACCAAACAAAGGAAAGTCAATCATAATTCTGAAATCTTTGAGACTTTCAAACAGGTAAAGATCAATATACCTTTGTTAGATGCTATTAAACAGGTACCGTCTTATGCTAAATTTTTGAAAGATCTGTGCACTGTGAAAAGAAAACTGAATGTGAAAAAGAAAGCCTTTTTAGCCGAACAAGTAAGTGCCATTCTTCAGAATGATAATGCTTTGAAATATAAAGACCCTGGTTGTCCTACAATTTCTTGCTTTATTGGAGAACATAAAATTGACAGAGCTTTACTTGATCTTGGAGCTAGTGTGAATTTACTTCCATATTCAGTTTTTCAAAGTCTCAATCTAGGTGAGTTGAAACCTACTTCTGTAACTCTTTTACTTGCTGATAGATCTGTAAAAGTGCCTAGAGGAATAGTTGAAGATGTGTTAGTACAAGTTGATAAATTCATCTTTCCTGTGGATTTTATTGTGTTGGATACACAACCTGTTGAAGCATGCAATCCAATTCCTGTTATTTTAGGACGTCCATTTCTTGCAACTTCTAATGCATTAATTAATTGTAGGAATGGAGTGATGAAGTTATCTTTTGGAAACATGACATTGGAGATGAATGTTTTTAACATTTACAAGCAACCTGGAGATGATAATGATTTACAGGAAGTAGATTTTATTGAAAAATTAATCTATGATCAATTTGAAAATTCTTCCAGTGAAACTGAGTTTAATGAATCTGAAGATTTGCAAATGGTTTATTTTCAGGAAAAGTCAAAGGCAAATAGTTGGAGACCAAAATTGAGGAATTGCCACCACGATCAATTGAGTCCATACCTTCAAGTGTTCAACCACCAAAACCCGATTTGAAGCCATTACCATTTAATCTCAAATACTCATTTTTGGGAGAAAATGAAACTTTTCCGGTAATAATTTCTTCCAAACTTAATGTTCATCAAGAAGGTAAGTTATTACAGACTCTGAAAATGCACAAAAATGCATTAGGATGGACCATAGCTGACATAAAAGGAATTAGCCCTTTGATTTGCACACACAAGATTTATTTGGAGGAAAATGCTAAACCATCTAGAGAAATGCAACGAAGGCTTAATCCTAATATGAAAGAAGTAGTGAAAAATGAAGTCATTAAGCTTCTAGATAATGGAATCATTTATCCTATTTCTGACAGCAAATGGGTAAGTCCTACCCAAGTTGTACCCAAAAAGTCTGGAGTTACTGTGATAACAAATGAGAAGAATGAGTTAATTCCAACGAGGACTATTACTGGTTGGCGCATGTGCATTGACTATAGAAAACTTAATTCAATGACTAGAAAAGATCATTTTCCTTTACCTTTCATGGATCAAATTCTAGAAAGAGTTGCAGGTCATGAATTTTATTGTTTTCTAGATGGTTATTCAGGTTACAATCAAATTGAAATTGCATTTGAAGATCAAGAGAAAACTACTTTCACATGTCCATTTGGTACGTTTGCATATCGAAGGATGCCTTTTGGATTATGTAATGCACCAGCCACGTTTCAAAGATGCATGCTTAGCATATTCAGTGATATGGTTGAACGTTTTCTTGAAATTTTTATGGATGATTTTTTTGTTTTTGGTGATTCATTTGATGATTGTTTAAATAACTTGGAAAAGGTTTTGAACAGGTGTGAAGAGAAGAATCTTGTGCTGAATTGGGAAAAATGTCATTTTATGGTAACACATGGTATTGTTCTTGGTCACATTGTTTCATCAATAGGAATTGAGGTTGACAAATCTAAAATCGAGTTAATTGCCAACTTGCCAGCACCAAAATCTGTTAAAAATGTTAGATCATTCTTAGGACATGCTGGTTTTTATAGAAGGTTCATCAAAGATTTTAGTGTAATATCTAAGCCATTATGTAACCTTCTAACAAAGGATAATGTTTTTGAATGGACTGAACATTGTGAAGAAGCCTTTGTTAAACTTAAAAGCTTGCTTACTTCTGCTCCTGTCATTCAATCTCCTGATTGGTCATTACCTTTTGAAATAATGTGTGATGCTAGTGATTATGCCGTGGGTGCTGTTTAGGACAAAGAAAAGACAAGAAACCCTTATGTGATTTACTATGCAAGTAAAACTTTAAATAGTGCTCAAATGAATTACACTACCACTGAAAAGGAATTACTTGCAGTAGTATTTGCCTGTGAAAAATTCAGATCTTATCTTGTTGGCTCACCTGTTATTGTTTTTAGCGATCATGCAGCGTTGAAATATCTTCTTTCTAAGAAAGATTCTAAGGCTAGATTGGTGCGGTGGATTTTGTTACTTCAAGAATTCGATATCACAATCAAGGATAAGAAAGGCACCGAAAATGTTGTCGCGGATCATTTGTCAAGATTGACAACTGATTCAAGATCTGACATCACACCAATTAATGACTACTTTCCTGATGAATCTTTACTTTCCGTCTCTATAATGCCTTGGTTTGCTAATATTGTTAATTTTCTTGTTTCAGGACATTTGCCAGCTCATTGGAGTACTCAAGACAAAAGAAAGTTCTTGAACGAAGTGAAGAACTTTTATTGGGATGACCCTTACTTATTCAAATATTGTCCTGATCAAATATTTCGAAGATGCATTCCGACAATGAGGTAAGTAGTGTTATTAAATTTTGTCATTCTGAGGCCTGTGGGGGTCATTTCTCATCAAGAAAGACAACTGCAAAAATCTTACAATGTGGATTTTATTGGCCCACCATGTTTAAAGATACGCATGCATTCTGCAAAACTTGTGAAAACTGTCAAAAGTTAGGATCTATTTCAAAACGTCACATGATGCCTTTAAATACTATTCTTGTCATTGAAATCTTTGACTGTTGGGGTATAGATTTTATGGGTCCATTTCCTCCATCATTTGGTTTTGTTTACATATTAGTCGCAGTAGACTATGTTTCAAAATGGATAGAGGCAATTCCAAGTCGTAATAATGATCATAAAACAGTGATCAAGTTTTTAAAAGAAAATATTTTGAGTCGATTTGGAATCCCTCGGGCCATGATAAGTGATGGTGGAACACATTTCTGTAACAAGCCATTTGAGTCTTTAATGAAGAAATATGGAATTACACACAAAGTTACCACCCCTTATCACCCCAGACAAATGGACAAGTAGAACTTGCTAATAGGGAGATCAAACAAATCTTGGAGAAAACAGTTAACCCTAATAGGAAAGACTGGTCTTTAAGACTTAATGATGCACTTTGGGCTTATCGAACTGCTTATAAAACATCATTAGGTATGTCACCTTATAGACTAGTTTATGGAAACCTTGTCACTTGCCTGTGGAAATTGAACATAAAGCTTATTGGGCTATTAAAGCTTTCAATTCAAACCTTGATGATGCTAGTCAGCTGCGAAAATTGCAAATAAATGAGCTTGAGGAAATAAGAAATGATGCATATGACAATTCAAGAATTCATAAAGCAAGAATCAAAGACTTTCATGACAAGAAAATACTAAGAAAAACATTTAATGTTGGTCAAAAAGTCTTGCTTTATAATTCTCGACTCCATTTATTTCCTGGAAAACTAAGATCAAGATGGAGCGGTCCTTTCATTGTGAAACATGTGTATCCTATGGGGCCTGTGATATTGAGAATCCAAAGAATGGCAATGTTTTCAAGGTAAATGGGCATCGTTTGAAAGTTTATTTTGACAATTTTTCATTTGAAAATGACTCTATTGAATTGAGTGATCCTGTATATAAAGATTGATTCTTTTTCTCACATTGTTTTGTGTTTTGGTGTAACTTTTGTTTTGCTAGTCTCTCTTTCACCCCGGTCAAATGGCGGATAACGGTACTCCGTGACTTAAGTCGGTTCTTTCAATTTCCCAAATAATTGATATTTGTATATCTTTGTACAATTCTCTGCTCTTTCTCCCTTCTTTGAATCTTTTCCCCAATTCTCATTTGAAAATGGACACCACTCTTGAAAAGTTGAAAAGATATTTTCCCGCTCTGCCTTTAAATGCAATTACAAAAATTTACCGTGCTAGGTGTGCAAGATTGAGGTTGTTAATGAATCATGGAATTCCTGAAGATATTCGCTGGTTAATTGAAGCAAAGGTTCGATTATCAGGTGAGTCCTCTAATTCTTTCATTTCACACATGCCTGGAACAGGTACAAGCACTTTTGCAAAGAAACGTCGTGCAAAACGACTGAAAGTCTGTCACAGATGTGCCAGATGGACTTGTAATGTGACATGTCGTTCTTTAGGAATGGTATCTGTAAACCGTGAAGATAAGATACAATTCATTAAGGATGGCCTGAGTAAGGGGTCCTTAGATAATCTTTTGTTGACCCTTGAGACGCATCCTAGTGGAGATGTGCATCGTGTCATTCATGATTTATGGCCACAATTCCATAAAGAACATGATCGACTTAGTCTTGGGAATCTGACTAAAAAAGACCCTGTTTGCCAGTTTTTAAGAAAACTGGATGGGAAGCCTATCCCCGACCCATAGAGGGCGTTTAAGCCGTTCTTGGACGTAAAACCAAGGGAAGATGTGTGCCACAATCACAACTGCCTGTACATACACATTTTATTTTTATTTTTATTTTCAAAAAAAAAAAAGAAAAGAGAGAGAGAGTGAGTGAGATTACAGCTGGCCTACATATAGGTGGTATGATTGCATTTTCAAATTCTCATCTATAACTTCTTTTCCTTCCCTTCATTTCTACTCAACCCATACATTCATCAAACATAGAAGTGTGTAGAAATGGCAGGTTCCTCAAGTCATCACATCAAAAATATTTGTGTTTTTGGTGGATCCAGTCCTGGGAAAGAAAAGAGTTTTTAGACTCAGCAAATCATCTTGGTCGGGTACTAGCTGAGCGAAAGATTCATTTAGTTTATGGGGGAGGTAGCCTTGGGTTAATGGGAGGTGTGTCAATGGCTGCATTAATGGGAGGCAGTCAAGTTTTGGGGGTTGTCCCCAAAGCTTTCGCACAAGGCGACCTCATTGGAAAAACAATTGGAGAGGAAGTACGAGTCCCCACAATGTCTGATCGGATGAATACAATGTTTAACCATGCTGACGCCTTCATTGCCTTACCAGGTGGTCTGGGCACATTGGAAGAGATCTTTCATATTTCCTCTTGGGCCCAACTGCACATTCACCATAAACCCATAGGTTTGTTAAATGTCAATGGTTTTTATGATAAGTTACTGTCTTTCCTTGATCAAGCTGTGGAACAGGAATTTCTAACATCTTCGGCACGACAAATCATAATCTCTGCTGCTACTGCTGAACAATTGATTGACCAACTACAATCTTTCATCCCTGTAATTGATCCCTCCATGAGTCGCCTAAATTGGTCAACTACGGAAAGCCGTAAAAAGCTTAAATTGGATTTGAGCCTTAGTTTGTAAAAACTTTGTCTTTTGTTTTTATTATTATGTTTTGTTATTTCTTATATTTGTTTAAGTGTGTTTCAGGTTTGTCAGTGTTTGCTGTTTCAGGTAATGTCTTCTATACTCTTTCTTTCTGCCTTAGCACATTGAGGACAATGTCTCGTTTTGGTTGGGGGGAGAGGGTAGTTGATATATTAAAAAAAAAAAAAATTAAACTAACTGTGTTTTCTATTATTAAAACCATTTGACAACATTGTTATTAGGATAGCAGAGTATAGAGTCAGTTTTATTACCTCTTGAGACACATCTTAGTAAGTATCTTTATTAGGATGGTAGAGTAAGGAGGAAATTTTATTGACTCTAGAGACGCATCTTAGTAAGTATCATTACCAAGGTCTATCATAATACTTCTTGAAATATTCAGGTTTACAAACTCTCACATTGTTATCACTTAATTCTGCTTATATACTCATTTAATAAGTATTCTTAAACCTTCATTTTCACACACACACTTTAACATATGATTGTGGGTTGCATATTGGATTATTACATTATTCATGTTCTTTTGTTAAAGGTAACAACTAAGGGAAAGGGATAGTATATATAAAAAAAAAAAAAAACAAACAAATTGAATAAAAAAAAAAAAAGTAGATAAGTTTGGTTTCGTAGCCTCCTTGATTTAAGCAATTAAGCCCGAAGGGGTGTTTTAACACCTAGTACCCTAAAGTCAACTGACTTGGGAGCTATTGGCCCAGTGCTTGTTATATGGGTTGAGGAGAAAGCTTAAGGGAATCAAACATTGCACTATCTACATATCAGTATCTACAACCCGAGTTACTAAGCTCGTAGGGGTGTCTCAACACCTGATGCCCTAAGACCAACTGGTCTGGGAGTCATTAGCTTAAAGCTCGCTATATGGGTTAATGATGCATTGTGTTTTAAGTTATATGTATATATACCAAAAAAAAAAAAAAAAAAAAGATAATCATCTCAACCCAAGGAAGTTAACCTTAGAAAAACATTAGAACAGAATATTGTTTTCTTCCAATAAAAGCCCCATAATTTATGTTTTCATACATTGAGCACATAAAAGAAGGTTTATTAATATTTTGTTTAAGAAGTATGAAGCAGATATATAAATTTAATAAGAGTTTGTTTATCTGGATAGATTAATGGAAGTTGAATGATGAATGCCTTGCTTTGTGGAACTTGCAAATTGTTTTTCTATTTTAACGCTTTGATTACTAGGGACTAGTAATAAGCTGGTTGGGGGGTGTGATTAGTACTTAAAAGTGCATTCTCATTAAGGTTTTATATCATCGTATTGCACTAAAGTATCATTAAATTCCCTAACTACAACATGTTTTATAATAACAAGTCTGATAATATAATATATCTTTAATTTATGGTAAATGCTTATTTTGAATGCAGGTATATCTCACAATTCAAAGGATTTATTGATGTGATTAACTATTGAAAGTGAAGAGACAAAAAGAGGACTAGGCTAAGAGAAGAGATGCTGGTTCAATTCCAAACTCGAACACCATTCGGTTATTGGATCATAACTGGAGTTGTAGAACTCAGATTTAGGTCTACTTTATAAATCAAAAAGCTAAGACATAGACCTACAACTTTCATGAAGAGTCCAAGACTCAAATCTGCCGTTTTCAAGTTCAAATCTTAGGAACAACGGAGAAGTCGGAACCTGTCCTGCAGCTCGAACACTGTTCGGTTTTCAGCTCATATCTTGAGTTCTAGAAGTCCAAATGAGCTCTGGTTTTTTTTGTTGGAAAGCTAAGACAATTGCCCACAGCTTTGATGGAACAAAAGGCTCTAATTATGATGTTAGCAATGACGTTTTGACCAGCCAACAATATCAAAACAGCAGCCAACAATATCAAAAACCAGCAGCCAAACCAGCCAACAATATCAAAATCCAGCAACCAAACCAGCCAACAATATCAAGAACCAGCAGCCAACAATGTCAAGAACCAGCCACAAAATCAATGGATGGCCACCAATCAATAGTTCTAATTTTTAGCCTATAAAAGGAGGCATTTGCCATGTATTTACATGTGTTATTTTTCAGATCACAATCATCTTCTTGCTTTCTCTCTTTGTAATGTTCAAGTTTTCTTTCATGCTATATTAATATCTTGCTTATGCTTTTTCATTTCCTTTCCTATACTTAGTTAACTTATATCATGTTTATGTTCTTATATTGTTTATTTATGTTTTTCTTCTTCATTATGTTTAGCTAAGTTAATTATGTCAAGGTGAAAAGGTTTCACTAGTGGTGTTAGAATAGATATAATATAAACTCAACATGGACTTTAATGTTTATATCCAAGAAAAATTATTATTAACATGTTTTATCTTTTTATCTTGCTAATTCTTAATACCTTGCTTAATGGTTAATCTAGATTTGTGTTGTATAACACTTGGTACATCAAATGCTTGATCCTTCATAGTTTTCGGCCGACATCATTATTATGATAGGAACTTGATTTGTTGTTAACATAAGCTAGCAACATGAATACTTGATGATATTTATAAGTATGGTGTTACTTAGATAAGATAATTAATATAATCATGTTAATAATTTATAATGAGCTAATAACGATAAATCATCCGATTGGAACCTCCTTTGTGTGTGGTTTCCAGTTGAGTAATAAAAAGAGTTTATATTATATTTATTTGAAATACCATTAGTGAATCCTCTAACCTTGACATCTGTTTTATCATTGTTTAATCCTTACATCAACCTTACCTCTCAAAGTTCTCTTTATTATTACTACTAATATTATTATCATTTATATTCTTGTTATATTATATGTACGTTAAGTATGCTCTGTGTTTGATCAAGGATCCTGACATTGTTGGTCTTGCCTTGTTCATTTGCATCAGAAATCTGTTTATATAATATAATATATCTCTTTAATATTTTTATAAACTCAGTATATAGGCTGGAAACCTGTGACCCGATCTTTTAGATCATTCTCAGGTATAACAACGCCACGTACTGAATATTATTATTATTACTCTTAATATTACTATTACTATTGTTGTTATTATTGTTGTTGTTATCGTGTTGTTATTTATAATTTATACAATTAACCTCCCTGTGGTTCGACCCCGGTCTTGCCGGGTTATTTATTACTTCGACACTCCTGCACTTGGGAGAAGACATCAATCTTTTGGTCGTGTCACCTATTTTAAACCATATAGAGACTTATACAACCGACACACATTAGAGGGAAGGACAAAATCAACAAAATCTAAAGGTTGTTTCATATAGACCTCTTTGTCAAGAACGCCATTAAGGAAGACATTAAGGATATCAAGTTGAAGGATCTTTTAATCACATGAAATTGCAATGGAGAAGACTAATCTAATGGTCGTCTATATAATAATAGGACTCCAAGTTTTAGAGTAATCAATGCCTTCTTGTTAAGTAAAATCTCTAGCAACCAAGCATGCCTTATACCTCTCAATACTACCATCAACATAGCGTTTTATCATGTACACCTATTGATTGCCAACAACATTCATGAAAGGATGAAAAGGAACTAAGGACCAAGTGTCGTTAGAGAGCAAAGCTTGAATTTTCTCGTGCATAGCACCATGCCAAGCCTTATACCTGTCAACATCAGAAAATACAATGGGTTCCTAGTGAGGAGAAGACAATACCCGATAGATTGGAGTAACAGAGGTGGTTGCAAATGCTGTTAGCAAGATGGTTTTTGGCAACCGAGGATGAAGGACCATGGGATGTTGACAAAGAGCAAGTCGAGGGGGAGAAGAACCTGAAGATGTGAGCTGCTAGAGAGGATAAGATGAGAGATCAACATAGAGTTGCAGATCGGCTGAAGAACCTGTCGAAGGGCTAGAGCTCACAATAGCAAAGATTGGGGAACTTGTGGTAGAACTAGTCTTCTCTATAGTAACAAACCTGGAAGCATGCAACTCTGAGGAAGAAGACCATGTTCCTACATAATGATTATTAAAAAAACAAGCAGACAGTGACATAGTGGTAAGGTTGTGTGGTGTGGGATGTTGGCAGACATGATGGGTAAGTGGTGGGTTTAAAAGGGTTCAGCAGGTGGTGGGACAAAGCTATTGGTTTATTGGATTAAAAGGGCAATAGGGTGAAAATTTAGGGGAGGACTCAAGGTTGGTAGGTGTGTAGGTTAGGAGGAGGTGACTAGTTGTTGTGGTATCTATTCAAAATTTTTAAAAGGAAACACATTTTTATCAAAACAAACATGACAAGAGACATAAATACGTTGATACACGAAATCAAAACAACGATAACCAAGGTGAGAGGAACACATGCATATTGAGATGAACAAAAATCCAACTTATGAGCATGATATGGACACAAAAAGGGGAGACAAAGACACCTAAAAGTACAAAGAAAATCATAATCAGGAGTACGATGAAACATACACTCAAACAAATATTTATTTTGGAGGACAAGAGTAGGCATGCAATTAATAAGATATATCGATGATTCAAACTTGTAGTTCCAAAATCATAATAGAGCACTACATTATCTTATGAGGGTAAGTCTAGTTTAGACAATATATTGATGGTGACGCTCAATGGTGCCATTTTGTGTATGAGGACAAATTAACCTATGATGAATACCAATAGTCTGAAAGAACCTATTTAACTTATGATATTTGTTGTAACCCATTTTCGGGTCCCCACAGAAAATAAAATTATATAAAAAAAGAAAAAGAATATAAATATAATAAATAAATAAAGATAATAATAATAATAATAATAATAATAATAATAATAATAATAATAATAAATAAATATATAGTCGGAAGAAATTATAAAAATAATAGGAGGCGGGAGTGCTTAGGAAATGGTTAGAAAAATTGATTGAGAAGGACAAAAAATACAAAGATTGAAATTTTGACAGTATATTCTTGAATGATGAGAGCCATGTTAGAAAAGAAAATTTGAATTTTGAGGAGAAAAATCCAAAATTGGATGGTTATGGACTCATTTGGATTTTATTGAAGGTTTAATTGAATTTATAGAGGGTTTGATTGCAAGAAAAATTGATTTTTAAGTCAATTTAGGCTTTAATTGAAAGAAATTAAAGTTCTGGGGTCAAATTATAATTTTTAGGAATTAATTAGGTCAAATCAGGAGCTTAATTGCATAAATATTGAAGTTTAATGGCCAATTAGGGACTTAATTGAGAAAATCCGAAACGAAGGACCAAATTGAAAAAGGCGCGCAAATAGAGGGTTTGTAATTGATTGATTCAGGGGCCTAATTAAAGAAATTGAAAGTTTGTTGATCAATCGAGGGCCTAATTGCATAAATCAGAGGCCAAGGACTGAAGTGAAAAACACGGCCAACTAGAGGGGCGGAGACGGAAATTGAAAGGGATGCAATTGAAATAAACAAAAGATAATTGAGGGCTAACTTGTAGATTGACGCCTGTTGGCGCCCTTTTTGTTATTTAAATGAAACGACGCATTTTTCCCAAAACGATGTCGTTTCATGTTAAGAAAAAAGAAAAAAGAAAAAAAAAGAGGCAGAACAATGTCGTTTTGAACGACATTGTTCCCCTTTCTCCTTTCCCTGGACGTACAGCAGGGGAAGGCTATTTTTTCTTCTTTCTTCATTTAACTCCACACGCCACACACCTGCCACCTCCCAAAACCCCATGCAATCTCATGATGATGAACCGAGGGAGTCCCGCCTGCCAGCCACGCCCGCTGCCCAGCCAACCCGGTGTTGTGGTAGGGCAGCCAACCCTCCTCCCCATGCACTGCCATAGGTTGGCAATAGGGACACCTCCGCTCCCTATTGCCCTATAAATTCCCCCCCACAACGCCAGCGTGAAAAAAAAAGGGAGAGAGGAGAGGAAAAAAAGAAAAGAAAAGGGGAGAACCGAGAGAGAGAGAGAAAGCAGCCGAGAGAGACAGTGAGAAGTAAAGGAAAGGGGACCGTGAGAGTTAAGGAAAAACAACATTGACACTGTAAGTGATGTAACCATATTATTCGATAGTTTCACCCGCATTTAACTAGTGTTTTGCATATGTTATTTATATAAAATGCCTTGATATTCTTTGTTTTATGTTTTGAAGGCATTTTTGGATGAAAGATGCAAAAAAGGAGTAAATTGGAGGTAATTGGCAGATTTGACGTTCAGTCGGTATTTTGTGCAGAGCGTGAGTTCCAGAGATCGAAATGAAGTGATTCCAGTGGCATTAAAAATTTAACATCCATACCTTTTTGGAAATGTAATGCAAGAAAAATAAAAAGAGAAAGATCATGGAAATCACATCCTTCAAAGTCAAATCTCGCAGTCTGCCAATGTTGACCTTTGCCCATTCAAAATTCAATATCTGGAGCTTCAGAAGTCCAATTGATGCAAACTCAATTTTGTTGGATTCCTTACTCAAAGATCTATAAACGCTCCACATTTCAGCCAAAAACGATGTCATATGAGGTATATATGATTTTTCAAAGATGACAGCTGAATTCTGCCAGCAAGCAGGTTGCGTGAAGAAACGAATCCAAATTTCATCTAGAAGCATCCAAACCCACCAGCAATTTAGCTCCTCTAGTAAATATTCTAGAAGGTCAAGGAAGGCAGCCACCAACCTCATGGCAGCCACCAACCTCATGGCAGCCACCAACCTCAAGACAGCAGCCACCAGCCACCAGCCACCAGCCGCCAGCCGCCAGCCACCTTCACACTACCACCATCTATTGATGTTCACACTTGAACTTTGATTTTCTTACTTACAATTTGTGTATAAATAGAGGGTGAGTAGAAGGAGGTAGCAAGAAAAAGAAGAAGAAGAAGAGAAGGAGGAGGAAACACAAACTCTCCTCTCTACAAATCAGAAATTATGTATTCTTTCATCTTTAGGAGTAGTTGTTCAATAGATATGCAAGGCTAAGCTCGTTTTCTTGGTTGCAAGGACACAAACAAACCTTCGGATTTCAAGAACTGTGAGATTTATTCTTCCTTTTATTTTCAGTTTATGTTATGAATGAGTATGTTTGTTTTCCTATGCATATTTCCTATGATTGTTTATCTTAATTGCTAGAGCGGACTCTAAGTTATTATTGTGAACAATCTATTGCTAAGTTTGATATCAAAACCGGAGTTGTGGTATATAAACTTGTGAAGCAACTAAGCTTGATAATTGTAGCGGAACTACGTTATTAAACTTAGGGAGAACATTCGATCATAGCAACACAAATTGACAACTTGGTTGTTAAGATTAATGAATTTATCTGGATCTTAAGGCTGCCATTGGATTAAATCATTAGTGCGGACACTGTGATTGTTTTGTTGGTTAGGGCTAGTTATACGGCGGATCCGTTAATTAACCAATATTAAGAAAAGATAAAATTCATAATATAAACTGGAGTTTCGTTTCAAGGATCGGTTCTAATTTCCGTTGGTGGATGTGTGCTTGCAACCAAGGTTTGTTTTCTTGATATATTTCAGTTTCAATTGATTTTGTTTGCTAGTTTAATTTCTGCCATAGTTTAAATCATTTCAAATCAATCCCCCCCAATTACATAACGTACAACATAAAAATCTAACTTCAAACTTCCTCGTGGGATCGACCCCTTGCTTGCTCTATACTATCTTGTGTGTTTTAAGCTAGGGTAATTAATTTGTGCGACCGCGACATCGCAACAAATTTTGGCGTCGTTCCCCGGCAACGGCGCCAAAATTTGTTTCAGTTTGTGGAGGAGAAGGATGATGTATCTTCTTTGTACTCAATTCAGTTTCTATCTCTTCTTCTTCCTCCATCTCAATTTGTTTTGACCTTTTCTCTTCAATTTCTTTCCCACTTCGCAACATGATCGCACTAACATGCTCTATTGGATTCAATGCTTGGGAGGGCAATTTTCCATTCATTTGTGCTTCCAATTTTCCCACACTTGAAGCTACTTGCCCCATTTGCTTTTCCAAGTTGTGAATACTTGACCTTGTTTCCTGTTGAAAAGACATGACATTTTGTTGCAAAGTAACAGTATTAGAAGCCAAAGTTTTCATCATCTCACGAAGATCATCATTGGATGACGATTGTCTTGCTTGATAATTCTGTTGGGGTTGAAATCCATTGGGATGGAATTGTTGGCCTTGATTGCCTTGTTGAGGTTGGTTCCCATATCGTAGGTTAGGATGATCTCTCCATCCAGGATTGTACGTGTGGGAAAAAGGATCATACTTACGCTGAGGTTGTCCGTTGAATGCTCCATCAATTGCATGAGCTTGTTCAATGTAATCTTCTTGCATTGTTGGGCACATATTCGAAGCATGTCCTTGTGAGGAGCATATGCTACAAACTTTCACCTGCTGCACATTTCCACAAGCCAAAGAACGCACAAGAGAAGTAAGATCATTAACTTTATTTTCAAGGTTAGAAATACTTACCTCATTTACTCGTTTGTTGGAGAAGTCTCCACGAGTGCCAAATTGTTTTGAGTTGGCTGCCATGTTTGAGATCAATTGGCGTGCAGCCTCGGGTGTCTTATCCACCAATGCGCCTCCACTTGCAGCATCAATGATACTACGGTCAGTAGGCATCAATCCTTCATAGAAATATTGAATGAGCAGCTGATCGGGTATTTGATGATGAGGGCATTGAATGCATAGTTGCTCAAATCTTTCCCAATACTCGGAGAGAGTCTCTCCATGAGATTGCCGAATCCCACATATTTCTTTCCTTATGTTGGCAACTCGAGATGCTGGGAAATACTTCTCAAGGAAAATCTTCTTCATGGCATTCCAAGTTCCAATAGATCCTGGGAGAATAGAGAAAAGCCATGCCTTTGCTGCCCCTTTTAAAGAGAAAGGGAAAGCTTTCAACTTAACTTGTTCTTCATCAACTCCATTCGGTTTCATGCCAACACAAACCATATGGAACTCCTTGAGATGAGTATGAGGATCTTCTCCTGCAAGACCATTGAATGTTGGTAACAAATGTATAAAACCAGATTTGAGCTCAAAGTTTACATTATTGTCTATGTTTATGCACAATGGTTGATTCTCCACGTTAGGAGCAGCAAGCTCCTTGAGTGTTTGTTGTCGTGCAACCGCCATGGTGTTGAGGTGAACTTCCTTTCTTAACTTGCGTAAAGTGCTTTCTATTTCAAGATCAACCTGCACTAGACTCTGATTAGTAGAACGGGTTACTGGCATCAATCGCTAAGAAAACTCAAAAGAAAGCAACCACACAAGAAAAAAAAAAAATGCAAATTATATGAAAATCCTATGCTAAAAACTAAAACTACCTAAAAACCTTAGAAAACAGCAGAATTTGGCCTCGATGGGGTGGGGCTAGTGGTACCACTAGTCTTGTTCAGAACGTCGTTTCACTTCAAAAATGAAGGTTAGAAACCTAATTCCACAAACAATTCTGTCTTCAACAGTACCGCTGCGGCAAGTGAACAGTAACACCGCAAGCAAAAATTCTTTTTTTTTTTTTTTTTTTTTCAGAAATGTAAATAACAATCACAGAAACTAAAAATAACAGTACAAGCACAAGAATCAACTAAAATTACCTCCCCGGCAACGGCGCCAAAATTTGTTGCGATGTCGCGGTCGCACAAATTAATTACCCTAGCTTAAAACACACAAGATAGTATAGAGCAAGCAAGGGGTCGATCCCACGAGGAAGTTTGAAGTTAGATTTTTATGTTGTACGTTATGTAATTGGGGGGATTGATTTGAAATGATTTAAACTATGGCAGAAATTAAACTAGCAAACAAAATCAATTGAAACTGAAATATATCAAGAAAACAAACCTTGGTTGCAAGCACACACCACCAACGGAAATTAGAACCGATCCTTGAAACGAAACTCCAGTTTATATTATGAATTTTATCTTTTCTTAATATTGGTTAATTAACGGATCCGCCGTATAACTAGCCCTAACCAACAAACAATCACAGTGTCCGCACTAATGATTTAATCCAATGGCAGCCTTAAGATCCAGATAAATTCATTAATCTTAACAACCAAGTTGTCAATTTGTGTTGCTATGATCGAATGTTCTCCCTAAGTTTAATAACGTAGTTCCGCTACAATTATCAAGCTTAGTTGCTTCACAAGTTTATATACCACAACTCCGGTTTTGATATCAAACTTAGCAATAGATTGTTCACAATAATAACTTAGAGTCCGCTCTAGCAATTAAGATAAACAATCATAGGAAATATGCATAGGAAAACAAACATACTCATTCATAACATAAACTGAAAATAAAAGGAAGAATAAATCTCACAGTTCTTGAAATCCGAAGGTTTGTTTGTGTCCTTGCAACCAAGAAAACGAGCTTAGCCTTGCATATCTATTGAACAACTACTCCTAAAGATGAAAGAATACATAATTTCTGATTTGTAGAGAGGAGAGTTTGTGTTTCCTCCTCTTCTTCTTCTCTTCTTCTTCTTCTACCTCCTTCTACTCACCCTCTATTTATACACAAATTGTAAGTAAGAAAATCAAAGTTCAAGTGTGAACATCAATAGATGGTGGTAGTGTGAAGGGCTGGCGCTGGCTGCTGTGGCTGGCTGCTGTTGAGGTTGGTGGCTGCCATGAGGTTGGTGGCTGCCATGAGGTTGGTGGCTGCCTTCCTTGACCTTCTAGAATATTTACTAGAGGAGCTAAATTTCTGGTCGGTTTGGATGCTTCTAGATGAAATTTGGATTCGTTTCTTCACGCAACCTGCTTGCTGGCAGAATTCAGCTGTCATCTTTGAAAAATCATATATCCCTCATATGACATCGTTTTTGGCTGAAATTTGGAGCGTTTATAGATCTTTGAGTAAGGAATCCAACAAAATTGAGTTTGCATCAATTGGACTTCTGAAGCTCCAGATATTGAATTTTGAATGGGCAAAGGTCAACATTGGCAGACTGCGAGATTTGACTTTGAAGGATGTGATTTCCATGATCTTTCTCTTTTTATTTTTCTTGCATTACATTTCCAAAAAGGTATGGATGTTATTTTTAATGCCACTGGAATCACTTCATTTCGATCTCTGGAACTCACGCTCTGCACAAAATACCGACTGAACGTCAAATCTGCCAATTACCTCCAATTTACTCCTTTTTGCATCTTTCATCCAAAAATGCCTTCAAAACATAAAACAAAGAATATCAAGGCATTTTATATAAATAACATATGCAAAACACTAGTTAAATGCGGGTGAAACTATCGAATAATATGGTTACATCAAATACCCCCACACTTAGCTCTTGCTCGTCCTCGAGAAAGGATAAATAAAATTAAATTGAAAATAACTATGATCAATTTCTTAATCTCCCATCAATGTCTAAGAGTACAAGCATTATAAACAAGAATACAATCATGAAGGATAAATAATATAATTCTCATGAATTTATTTACATGCAAACTTCAAAACTCAATCAATCGTCTGGATTTAAATGAAATCTATGCCATGCCAAAGTGATAGGTCCTCTCATTGATATACACTCCAACACTCATGTGTTTAGGGTTTATGTGTTTAAATCTCTCAAATTCAATCAAAGAGTATGTTCTACCATAAGCTTGCTTTTCAATCTCATCTCCATTAGCAACTTATTACAAGTATTACATGAATCAAAAGGTCTTATTTTCCGGTTGTAATGGGGCTGAGGTTAAGGTGAGGTAAAAGAAAGTAAAAGGAAAGGTTCAAACCAATGAAAGTAGAGCATTTTGAAAAATGATACTTCAAACAAGATATTCCATCAAAGCTCATAAATTTTTCATCTTTAATCACAAATGCTTAACTCCTTTTGATTTCAAGCTCTTTCAACATAAAACCTTAAGAACATAAAGGAATACTTTTTTTTTTCTTTTTTTTTTTTCTTTTTTTTTTTTTGGCAACTTTGCCCATTTTTTCATCAAGCATCACTTCTTTCTTTTCATATAATTTCCAACCATAATTCCATTAAATATTACAAGTATATGCTCTACTAATCCTTGGCCAGGGGAAAAGAAAAACATATATAAAGTTAAGGCTTATACATGGATAAAGCAAAAAAAAGATAACCAAGCTCAAAACGGGTTCACTAAGGATAATATGCTTTAGGTTGGCTTTTTGGCTTGAGGGGTTAAAATTCCTAATGCCTTTATCATCTTCATGTATATTTGTAATGGGATATATCTCAATAAGATATGAAGCAAGTTCTAGAGATACTTATCATTGAAAGAATGCACACTCAAAGAATATAATTTGAAGGCTCAAAAGCTTGCATTGGTATAACACTATAAAGTCAACATGGCATATTCTCAAAGTCAATCCCTAAACCAATTAAACCTTAAAATTTGCATGCATACTCCTTCATTTGATTTATATCTTCATCTATCTCAATTAATTCTCATACATAATACTCATATTCTCAAAAACCAATGGAGTTAAAAAGATCAAAATTTGTGTTTTTTTTTTTTTTAAGAACAACAAAGAAAATTAAAATAAGAAAACCAAAATTCCTCAATACCCCCACACTTAAAACACAACATTGTCCTCAATGTTGAAATAAAAGCAAAGGAACATAAGAGAATGACAAAGATAAAGTAAAATACGAAAAATAAAAGATAAGGAAAAAGAAAGCAAATCTGATTTTTTTTTTCTTTTTGTGCTGGGTTGCCTCCCAGTAAGCGCTTTTGTTTTATGTCATTGGCTCGACATATTGCATGCTCATTCTTCATAGATTGGTTCAATTAACTCTACAGAAGCGGTGAGTTCTGCCGTCCAACCTTCATAGAAAGGTTTCAAACGATGCCCATTGACTTTGAGTATGTTGTTCGTTTCTAAACTTGTAATTTCAACTGCACCATAAGGAAAATCATTAGAAACAACAAATGGTCCAATCCAACGAGAGCGTAACTTTCCAGGAAAAAGTTTCAAACGCGAATGATAAAGAAGGACTTTGTCTCCAACATGAAACTCCTTTCTTATAAGCATTCGGTCATGAAGATTCTTAGTCTTTTCTTTGTAAATCCTTGCATTCTCGTAAGCATCATTTTGAATCTCTTCCATCGTAATTCCAATCTTTTTGGGCACCAAAAGGATAGGCGCCACCCATTCACTATCCGTGATGGAGTAAATGACTCCTGCATCATGAAGGACAATTTGCAAAGCTTGCAAATCCAATGTTGATTCATGCATGTTTTGGGGAACACATATATGCCTTTCCATCTCTTCTATCTTGGTAAAAGCATAGTCATTGCTCAAAGCTATGCTTAATCCATCTTCGCAATCAAAATTATTAAAAACTTGCTGCACACACTTATCAACTTGGTCATAACATGTGATAGAATAAACATTGCTATAAGGATATGTCATTGCATCATGAAAATTAAATTCAATTTTTTCATCTCCTACCTCCATAGACAAGGTATCCTTACCACAATCAATCTTTGTGTTGGCAGTTTTCAAGAATGGTCTCCCAAACAATATAGGAGTGCTGGTTGATGAATCACAAGAATCATGTTCCATATCAAGAATATAAAAGTCACATGGAATAACCAAACTATCAATCTTGACTAGGACATCTTCTATCACACCAAGTGGGTAAACAAAACTACGATCCGCAAGTTGCATTACAATACTAGTTTTATTCAAAGGCTCTAGACTAAGAGAATCATAAACATGTTTAGGCATAACACTAATGGATGCACCTAAATCGCATAAAGCTCTTTTAAAACTAGCATTACCAATAACACATGGGATAGTAAACGCACCTGGGTCTTTTTGTTTCAAAGGCAGATTCTTTTGAACAACAGCAGATACAACTTCACCCATACTTACCGTTTCATGACCTTTCAGTTTGAAAGCTCTCTTGGTAGTACACAACTCCTTCAAGAATTTGGCATACTTGGGAATTTGCTTGATAGCATCAAGCAAAGGAATGTTGAGTTCTACTTTCTTAAAAACCTCTAGAATCTCTTTTTCCTTGTCCTCTTTCTTTGACCTAGAAGAACTCACGGGAAAGGGTGGAATTGTTGTAAAACTGGAATTCATTGAGTGAGGAGTTACCTTTGGAAAAACAACATTGACACTGTAAGCATTCGGGTTTGAAAAACCATATCTAAACGGAACCAAAGGGAAAGGAAATGCAGCAAAAGAAGAGGAGGAAAACGCAGGGGAAGGGAAGAATAGAAGTCGTTTTCTCCATCGCCTGAAACCGTAACATCATCGTTTGGAGCCGCCGTCTATGAGCCAGGACACCGCCATCGGCCTCCACCGCCAGCGACGCAGCCAGACCAGCAACGCACCACCTCCTCCATACCAGGTAACTTTCTTCCCCCCTAATTGTTTGCATTTTTCGTTGTTTTCTTTCCTGCATGCAGAATGCAGCTGGGAGGGGGGAGATCGACCCAATTCCTGCTAGGTTGAGTCCGACCCATTTAGTTGGGCCGGCCCAACCCATATAATATATTATATTATTTATTATAATGTGTTATATTATTTATATATATATGGATATATATTAAAAAAAAAAATTCTGAAAAATCCTTGAAAAATATTGTTGATTTTCCTGCATATTTTTATCAAAATGGCCTAATATTGGTTTGTATTTTTATATCGTAAAGATACAAATCCAGTAATAAAATACCAGGTTTTCGTCAAAACATCAAAAAAACTTAAAAAATAAAAAATGTTTCGCTTCCAAAAGTTATGAAAAATCCTTAAAAAATATTGTTGATTTTCCTGCATATTTTTATTAAAATTGCTTAATACTGGTTTGTATTTTTATATCGTAAAGATACAAATCCAGTATTAAAATACCTGGTTTTCGTCAAGACAAAAAAAATATTTTTGTTTTAATGCATATGGCCTAGTCTCTCCAAACTAAAGAAAAATCATCGCATCGTATTTTCATATAACAAAAGAAATTTCAAAAAAATTATATGTATTAGCATACATTTTGGCTTTAACAACAAGTTTGTTAGAACCACGAGAACTAGGCCAATATTTCAAAAATTCTAAAAAAATCTTTTAGTTTTCTTTTAGTATTTGGGATTACGAATTTATACGTAAAACATATTCCTAATATTAAAAAAAAAGTTTTTGTAAAGACGTTAGAACGATTAGGATTTTACCCAATAAGATAAAGACCTCCTTACCGAGGAGGATTTTTCTTGAACCATGGACTGACCAATAACTAGAAATACAATAACACCTTAGCTTTTTATCAGACAATCAAACAATGCAGCTTACCTTAGGTAAGGCGTATTTGGGGTGCTAACACCTCCCCTTTATGCAACCAGTCCTCATACCCGATCTCTGAGACCAGTTAGGGTTCCTAGTGACCAAAATACTAGGTGGCGACTCCCATCCCATTTTTTACCAATAAACGACAAGAATTTCTTGTCTCCCCACATTTGCCAAATAGATATAGAATATTACATGTTAGATTTTAAAGTGGGACATATATATATTTCGCCGTGACGCCGCACACGTGCGACAATATTCACCATCTTAATTAGTTTGAACATATTTAATTTTACATTAAAACTGATGCTCACTAAGTATTTGAGAGCAATGAAATGTAGAAAACACATCAAATTTTGCTACAAAAAGAATACCATATAGGTAATGAAAACCATTAGAAGTCGGGCTTATACATCACTAAATATTAAATCAAGTGGGGTAGTAGTTTTGTGACTCATTGATCTCAACAATAGATGCGACGACTTGCCTAGCGGACTAGTAATCTTGAGGGATGACCGAGGTATAAGACTTAAATATAACATAAAGACCATCATTACTCTAACCAGAAAAGAGCACTCCCTTGGCAATGAGATCCTTTATATAAAACACAGATGCATGAAATTGAAAATAAAAATTATTATCACGATAAAATTTCTAAACAAAAAAGCTGTGGTTTGGTAATATGAGGCACATGAAGAATGTTAGATAATTTTAAAGTGTGTTTTAGGTAACCTAATATGGTATGTCTAATGTGAGATATGGCAAGACCCTTATCATCACCAACATGCAAATGATCATTACCAAGAAAGGATGCAAAATAAATTAGAGTTGCAAGATAAAGCATAACATGTTGGTTCGCACCGGTGTCCTGGAACCAAGTAGAGGCAGAAGCGTTACCAACAACAAGGTGGGAAGAGGGTTGTTGGCCATTACTATGAAAATTTACACATTGAGGAGTTGTGTGGTTGAAGGAGAAGCACAACTAACACTTGGTATTCTACTTAAAGGACCGGTAAAAGGACAACTATCTAGACCCAGAAGGGCGCCTATTCTACTACAAGATACTTTTCCTCTAGTTTGCAATAGTAGAGGAATGGAAGCCATGAAAGTAAGACCTATTTTGGTGGCTATGATGATTGTTGTTGGGATGTAAGTTGCCACGAGAACGACTCCTATAATGGCTGAAATTAGGGTTGTGCTGAGATATAGCAAGATAAGTAGATTGCGTGGGTATCGAAGATGGATGAGGTAGCAAAGGTAGGTTTGTATCCATGGATTTAAGGGAGGTCTTATGCAGAAACTCATAGGTAAGGAGATGGCTATAAAGGTCGGCATATGATAGTAGTAATGCCTTGGCAACGAAGTTGGTTACCAAGTCTTTGAACTTACCATGAATGCCATGAAACACATAGAGGTTGAATTCTTCAAGGGAGATAGGTCGACCACCACCATCCAATTCATTAAATAGTAATTTTGCTTGCTGCATGTATATAGAAATCAAAGCATCGCTTTACCAAAGATCTTGAAAGGACCCATGAAGCAAGAATTAGATGGAGACGCGAGAGCTTTCTTAGAGTGCGCCAAACACAATGCGAGGTTGATTGTCAAAGATCTTGAAAGGACCCGTGAAGTTGATCATATTGCTTCCAATGAAGAAAAGAGGGGTTGATTGTCAAAGAAGAATCAATAAAACTGTCAGAAACATGAGAGAGAGGACACAATATTGAGCCATCAACAAAGTAGAAGATGCTCTGACCAAGAAGATATGGCTTCATCTACATTCTCTAATAAAGATAATTTATGCTTGTAAGTTTCAACAAAACAACTTACTAAATGTTGGACAAAACAACTATAGATGGAGTTGATGTCCCCATAATATAAAGAGGAATAACAAAAACATGAGAGGAAGAATCATTATTATGCTCTGGAAGTGAAGGAGGCTGATGTTGTGAGAACACACTACCAACAGCAGCCTGTGAGTGGTCAGTTGGCTAGGTTGCAACACTGGTTAGGTGGAGGGAGAAGTTGGCAGCAACAGTAGCAACATAGTTTGTTTGGGAGAGGGAGAGAGGATTTCTAATGGTAGAAGGCTTTGATACCAAGTTGAGAAGAAGTAGGAGGCTTAACTTTTTAGTTAGTGAACCCTTTCCTATTTATATGTGTAGGGCAATATACAATAGTAAAAGTAGATATTGCAACACTAAAGTAGTGCCTATAATATTTCCTACACACACACACATATTATAATAAGCTTAATGAGTTGTTGGGAAGTTAGAAGGTTGTTTGGAACTTTGATAAACACACGAGAACAAATAATTTTTTATTATGGTGTTGTGACAAAATGTTCCTATATCAACTTGCTTCAATATTTAGATCGACATATATATGTGCTGATAATGAAGTGGTTGGGACATAAAATGTTCCTATATCAATAACTAGATTGGCCCATATAAATCACCATTGATTTTTCTTAGTGTCGTTAGAATCATCTCATTAAGATCTTTTTTTTGTCGTATTGGTAGTAGTGTTGTCATCGAAACTTCGGTGTGCCTTAAAAGCCTTTTTTTCATTCTTTTTTTTTTTCTCTCTCTTCTTTCCTCATAATTTGTAAAGATAAAGGAGAGAGAAAAAAAATAAGAAAAAAGAAAGAGATCTTAAAGGCATCAAAGTTTCGTTAATGACACTTTTGGAGGCATACCAAAGCTTCGATGATGGCGTCGTTGATACCATTTGCAGGATGTCAACGAGATGAATCCAACAACATTAAAAAAGGTAACCAACAGTTAACGACGTAAGCTATATAAATTGTCCATAGATAGCGGGGCTCAATTGTCTTAGAGCGACTCATATGATCCACTATGTTCATTATTAATGATTTTTTTAAATATTGTTGTATTTATCTTGTCAAGATTTTTCTGACGATATAAGTTATGTTATTTTTAAAGTGTTGATGTGTCACCCGCCATCGAAAAATACCTGTCCATGAAGTTCGACAGGACAACCTTGAATGATTACATGCGACCAAAGGACCCAACACGATGAATGCAAAAGAAAGGAGTTGCAAGCCACTTTCTACAGTCGCTAGTGTTTAGACCCACAACTGTTTTCCCGAGGCTAGGGTGCAACTGGATTTCTTGCAAAGAGTATTGTCCCCTCTTAAAAGAAATTTATTTCCTCAAGACTTACGAATTTATGATTTCGTCCGTTTAATTTTTATAGTGATGTGCTGTGACATAATCAATCTATTAAGAATGTTGTTTTTCTAACATTGGCAATTTTTGTGGAGAAGATATTGAGGGTTCAACCCAAAGTGATCTTCTTCTAAGAGCTGTGGACGTACACTAGATCTGCAAGAATTAAGCGGAGACGTGAGAGCTTTCTCAAGAGTGCGCCTAACACAATGTGAGGTATGACAATCTACCACAAGGTGTAATACATCTATAAAAAGAGAGGAGAGTGACACACTCAAAATAAGTTGATCATATTGCTTCCAACAAAGAAAAGAGGGGTTGATTGTCAAAGAAGAACCAATAGAACTGTCAGAAACATGAGAGGGAGGACATGACATTGAGCCATTAGTAAAGTGGAAGACACTCTAACCAAAAAGATATGACTTCATCTACATTCGCTAATAGAGATCATTTGTGTTTGTAAGTTTCAACAAAACAACTTGCTAAGTGTTGGACAAAGCAATTATAGCTGGAGTTGATGTCCCCATAATATAAAAAGGAATAACAAAAACATGAAAGGGAGAATCATTCTTATGCTCTGGAAGTGAAGGAGGTTGCTGCTGTGAGAAAGCACCACCGACAGCAGCCTATGAGTGGCAGGTCAGCTAGGCTGCAACACTAGTTTGGTGGAGGGAGAAGTCAGCGGCAACAGTAGAGTCTGTTTGGGATAAGGAGAGAGGATTTCTAATGGTAGAGGGCTTTGATACCAAGTTGAGAACAAGTAGGAGGCTTAAACTATTAGTTAGTCAACCCTTTTCTATTTATATGTGTAGAGCAATATATAATAGTAAGAGTAGATATTACAACACTAGAGTAGTGCCTATAATATTTCCTATATATATACATTTTATAATAAGCTTAATGAGTTGTTGGGAAGTCTTTGTTTTTCTCTATAGAAGAAGGTTGTTTGGAACTTTCACTATAAGATTTCACAGTTTTATCGACGGACATATTCTGTCGGTGTATGATAGCACGTTCGTCGGTAAATTATTTACCGACTATATTATCGACGGCCTACTCCCGTCGGAATACCTTTTGTCGGTGATTCCACATTCCGTCGCTATATCGGTCGGTAATACAAAAAAAATATTTACCGACGGACCGTGCGCGCCAAAAAAAAAGTTTCCCGCTTGGAATATACCGACGGAAAATATTCCGTCGGTGTTATGTAAATACCGACGGACTACCTCCGTCGGTAAAAGTGTCGGTGATATTTCATACCGACCGAATATTTCCGTCTGTAAATTCGTCGGTATGTTTATACCGACGGAGTATTTCTGTCGGTGAATATGTCGGTGATGGGATGGAATACCGCAGACACTGTCCAATGCCGACGGATTTATTACATCGGTAAATCCCTGTGTAAGTTTTTTTTTTAATTATTTAGAAAAAATAATATAAATTAATGGTAATACAAACCAAATATGCAAATAAAATTT
Organism: Populus tremula; assembly: GCA_964019445.1. Lineage (NCBI taxonomy): Eukaryota > Viridiplantae > Streptophyta > Magnoliopsida > Malpighiales > Salicaceae > Populus > Populus tremula. The sequence continues at coordinate 32,210 of CAXHTJ010001204.1, forward strand.
ATATTAAGCAACAAAAACTCAAAGTTAAATAATATTCATTACAAAATGAATGTGTTTTAAAAAAACAATTAATATAAAGGTGGAGGAGGAGGAGGAGGAGGAGGAGGAGGGGTGGGGGTTAGGAGGCCAAAAAGGATTAGGCGCACATGTTCCACCTTGTGTCATGTTCATGACCATTTGACGAAGCTCTTCATAGGCCGCTCTTTGTTGTTCAGACTCTGCTCTGTGTTGTTCGTTCGCCAAACTGTGTTGTTCGTTCGCCAATCTTTGCTCTTCTTTGAGTTGTGTGTACGCCTCTGATAGGTGGTCGCACCTTTGCTGCAAGGCCACAAACTCCTTAGATTGGGAGCTCGATACAGATTGGGATCTCCCAACGGTTGAAGCAGTACCGGTCGACCGCAAGTTGGTGGCGGTAGTGTTGGAGAGCCCATAAACCCGATTTTTATCGGGTCCACCTGACGATCCAGCCTCCATCCACAAATCCGGATCGAATTCCGGATAGGTCGAAGGATCGTCCCCGTATCTCTCCCTCAACCGATTATTATAGGTCTCCTGAAAAAAAAAATCATCATATTCAATTCAATAAACATAATAATATGGTTGAACAAACATACCACAAACTGTTGAGCACGGTTGTCAACGAACTGTTGCGTCCCCTTTTGGCGGTCATGACTCCGCACGTGCGTCTCCACAAACAGCTCCATAGGGCTCGGCTCACGTCCAAGAGACGTAGCCTATAATGAAAAAAATGTATTAACAACAAATTAATTGAACGATATATTTCATTTAAATTAATCTTACCATCCGTTTCGCATGTGCAGCAAACGGAACGGAGCCGCCGGTGTGCATTGTAACCGAGCCATGAATTGGCCGATTCCGGTTGCCGCACCGGACTGTGAGCGTCGAGTGAACCGCTCAGACGTCACGTGCTGAAGATAGTGCGGCCATATATCTTCCGGGATGTATATTGGTTTGAAATCCCTCCAAACCGCAACATCGTTCCAGCCTTGGAACCCCTTATCCCTCGCTGTTTTTTTGCTTTTTTCTGGGTTCATACCAAAAATCACGCAACCTAATTCACGCACGAAAAAATTACATTTCGAAACATAAATAATTATGTAAAAAAAAGTCGTATTGTTTTCGATGTTACCTAATTGCCGCGTGATTTTCCCACACCCTCCTCACAACAGTGTCATGTTCATCGTCCCAGCTGAATCGATGCTGTGTATAAAAAAATAATTTTTTAAAATGTTAATAATTTATTTACAATTATAACTAGAATTTATTAGAAATAAGCTGAAAATTATATATTAACACGAACCTCAATCTACGAAACCATGCATTGATTTGAGGCATCCATTCAGGATTCTGGATATTGACTCCATTGAAACAATGGAATCTCCATCGACGCTTTAAACGCCGATGATATTACTCGGGCGGCCTCAATGTTTGTGAACCTGAAAAAAAATGAAATTAATGAAATAGTGATTACTTCATAAATTATGTTTTAAATTTGTTATATATATATATATATAAATAAAACTAAAACCTTAACAAACTTACATTGAAAGATCGTCCTTCCACTGTGCCTCGTACTTGCGGGTAAATTGATTCCGCTGCGAAGGCACGCCGCTTCTGCGATGTGAAACATCGTTGGAAGAGGCAGCATCGGTTGACGGCGCATGTGGTGTAGGTGCCTCTGCTAGACGAACTTGATTCGACTGGACGTGAACGTCCAGCTCTGGTTTTCATTTTGCGCATCTAAACAAATTTATATAAATAATTGTATAATAAATTTCAAAAGTTAAAAAAAAATCGGCAGCACCTCCCCTATACTGGACACTACCCAAATCCACAAACCTGCAAATATTAACAATAGCCACAACCAATTGACCCAATCTATACTAATTATTCCAACATATTCAACTATTAATCCTAAGATAAATTCAACGTTAACAATTAAAATTCACAAATTATTCAATAATTATGTCAATAAAACAAAACTATAAATTCAAAATAAATAGAAACAATGAAACACAAATCATCAAGTTAGAGTAAAATTAATAATTCTTCCAACATATTCAATAATTAAATCTAAGATAAATTCAACATTAACAATATTAATTCAACAAATGATTAAATAATTATGGCAATAAAACAATAAAATATATTCAATAAAATAAAAAAGAATTATAGCCTAACAATTAAAATCAATGGAAACAATTGAACACAAATCATGCAATAATATAAACAAAATTACTAATTATTCCAACATATCCAATTACTAATTCTAAGGTAAATTCAACATTAACAATTATAATTCAACAAATTATTCAATAATTTTGTCAATACAACAATAAAATATATTCAATAATTTAAAAAAAATATATAAACTAACAATTAAAAACATATGCAATTACTAATTATTCCAACAAACGCAATTATTAATTCTAAGGTAAATTCAACATTAACAATATTAATTCAATAAATTAATCAATAATTATATAGGCAATACAACAATAAATTATATTCAATAAATTAAAAAAAAATATAGACTAACAATTAAATTAACAAATATTCAACAAATTCAAAAACTTCAAAAAAATTCAAAAAAATTCAAATATTCAACTTTAACTAATTCTAAGTTAAATTAACTAATAACAATTCTAACAACACAACAACAAAAAATATTCAAAAAATTCAAAAAAAAACCTACATCAAGAAAAGGAATGAAATATACATACCTTAATAATGTGTCAAATTCAAAACTTTATCTACATTGCAACAAAAAACACCAAAACAACAAAAATAAAAACAACTAAAAATAAATTAAAAGAAAATAAATTAGAAAAAAAACACATACCTTTTAATATGATGAAGATTTACAACACCAAATCTTGCTAGAGATTCAAGGTTAAAGTCTTGAAGGATTGAGGGAAAAAAAATGAAAATTCTGAGGTGAAAAACGGAGGAGAAGCGAAGCGGCGGGGAGAAGAAGAAAAAATGAGGCGAAGCGGCGGGGGCTGGAACTTATAGGGCAGTTTTACCGACGTCATCACCAACGGATATTATATCCTTCGGTAAAAGGTAAAACATTCGGTCGGTAACAGGTCAAAAATCCGTTAGTATTTTTTGAATTTCACCCTGAATTTTTAAAAGCCCTCCATATTTTTCGCCGTCCGTCGGTGATTCCGTCGGTAATATGACAAGTTCAGAGGCGCATTAATTCACACACTTTGGAAATCGCGCGGTCCATCACATAAAACAATAACCACATTGCTTAAACAATAAATATTTTGTTTTACAAAATACATCATCAATAATCTAAATTACATGAGACAAATGTTTTTACATAGGACTTCATTTTCATAATTAGTCAGAATTTTCTTCTTCTTCCTCATCAATTGAATTGTCATCATCTTCATCGCAATCTTCAATATGGATATCATCTTCTTCATCGACATTTGCTTGTCCGCTAGAGCAGAGAACAACATTCAACTCCTCTCCGTCAATATCAACAAGACTATCATCGAGAACTCGAAAATTTGAATTTTCTTCCAATTCAATCGAAGGAGCAACTCGATATGGTTCAACCAACTCACGAACTTGAAAGACTTCATCTCGCACACTTGTGTCTTCGTTCTCATCCTGAACAACCTCGACACGACCCCGTGGTTTCGTTTCTAAAACGGACAACCAATCAAATCTTGATCGATCCTTTCTAAATGAAGGGGTGTATGTGTAATAAACTTGTTGACATTCCTTTGCGAAAACAAAGACATCGTTTATGTTCCGGAGTCTAGCTTTTGAGTTGATTTCGATCAGACCATGGTGCGGATCAACTCTGATTCCTCTGTCCGTCGTGTCATACCAATAGCATTTGAATAAAAACACTTTATTCTGCTCGCTATGATATTGCAGTTCGACGACCTCTTCTAATCTACCATAGTAGTCAACTTCTAACTGGCTACTTGTGGATCCCTTAACACAAACACCGCAGTTGTATGTCTTTCTTCCTTGCCCGTATTCTTCAGTATGGAAAACATATCCATTGACAAAATACCCGTTGTAGCACTTAACTTTTCTTTCAGGGCCAAGGCTTAGTGAAGACAATGACTTAGGCACACTCCTTTCCATTTGATAAACCTTGTAAATATATGTAATTAAATGTACATCAATACACGGTAAATGAACGAGAATCTCGTAATGACATGCATACGTTAGAATGAGTTTGCGATAGTGCTTACATGTGTTCTGAACCATATGGCAAATTGTTCATCTTGTAATTGAAAGATCTGGGATTCGGTCAGCTGCGAGTTATTGGAGAGCAAATATTGTCGATGTTGCCTGCAAGTGGTAATGACTGTATGATATTACAATATATAATTAACAGTATATTACTGACAAAGTTTAATTAGTATTACACATATATAGATTTACTGAATAAATGGTCTTAGCTCATCACAATTAAATAGAACATAGTTGTGTGCTTGTTTGAATTCTATTTCCGACAAATATCTTCCTCTTACGGCATTTTTAGGTGTGGGTTGTCCAATATTGGAGAATATTGACAAGTTCCCACTGGAAGGCACTTCACCGCCATCGTCATGCCGTGGAACGCTTTTGATTCTTGTTCTCATATGAGGTTTGAAATAGTACGAGATAAATGTTGATATCTCTTCAACAATATAGGCCTCACATATCGAAGCCCCAACATGCGCCTTGTTCTTAACCTTTTTTTTTAGATTAAACAAGTACCTGCATTGAAGTACAATTCAAGTATTTTCAATTAAGAAAAACATAGAAAATACTTTAAGATATTAATTCCATTGCAACTGTAATATCTCACCGTTCGAATGGGTACATCCATCTATACTGGACCGGTCCTCCAGCTTTTGCCTCGAACGGTAGACGGTAGATTTATAGGGAGATGCTCTATTGAGTCAAAAAATGAAGGAGGGAATATCATCTCAAGTTTGCATAGTGTCTCGATGTTATTCGTTTGAAGCATCTCAATGTGCTCAACATTCATCTTGCTGGAGCATATATCTCTGAAGAAATGACTGATCTCCGTTAGTGCATCCCATATTCCCTTTGGCAACAAATCACGAAAAGCTAATGGGATGAGTGTTTGCATAAACACGTGGCAGTCATGGCTCTTCATTCCATACAATCTGCAGTCCTCTATGTTAACAAGCCTTGATATGTTCGATGCATGTCCATCCGGGAAGCTTGCCCTTGGTTTTGCAACCCGTGACTCGTCATAAACCAACTCCATATTTTTACGGTTACAGTATAAAGCTATATCCAATCTAGCCTTCATGTTGTCCTTTGTCTTCCCCTTCACATCCATGACGGTGTTGAAAATATTCTCAAACATGTTCTTTTCGATGTGCATGACATCAAGGTTATGGCAAAGAAGATTAGTCTTCCAATATGGAAGCTCCCAAAAGATACTTCGCTTTACCCAATTATGGGTCAAACCAAAACCAGGAAACTTTTGCTTACCTGATTGAAGGCCAAACACAATGTCACCGTACTCTGATACAACATGATGCAATTCTTCACTAGAAAGACACGGGGATGCAACATCTTTTTCAACTCTACCAACAAAGAAATTTTTTCTGTTCTTTCTGAACCTGTGATTAAGTGGCAAGAAGCGACGGTGACAGTAAAAAAAGAAGCTTTACCTCCGTTTGCTAGCGTGAATGCCTTGTTGTTTTCCATGCAGTATGGACATGCGAGTTTCCCATGCGTGCGTGCTCCAACCAGAAAGCATTCCATAAGCTGGAAAATCACTGATAGTCCACATCAAAGCCGCCCTCATAAGGAAATTTTGTTTCCTCGATATATCATAAGTCAGAGATCCGGAGGACCACAACTGCGCCAGCTCATCTATCAACGGTCGAAGACAAACATCTATATTCCGCCCGGGCTGCTTGGACCGGGTATGACAGTAGATAGAAACATGAACTCCGGCCTCATACACATTCCCGGTGGCAAGTTATAAACTGTGAGAATGACCGGCCAACAAGAATAGGGAGCAGCAAATGACCCAAATGGGTTGAACCCGTCTGTACACAACCCAAGTCGAACATTCCTTGATTCAGCAGAAAAGTCAGGATGAACACTGTTAAAGCGTTTCCACGCTTCGCCGTCAGAAGGATGCACCATCACACCATCAACGACATCGTGTGTTTGGTGCCATGTCATGTGCTCAGCAGTCCTTGGTGACATAAATAACCTCTGCAGTCTAGGTGTGATCGGGAAATATCTAAGTTTTTTATATGCCACTAGAGTCTTCCCCCTGCCAGTTCTGGGTTTGTAACGGGAATGCCCGCATGTCATGCACTCGGTCATCTCAGCATTTTCAAGGTAGTATAACATGCAGAAGTTAGGGCACATGTCAATTTTCTGGTATCCTAAACCGAGGGGTTTCATCATGGACTTCGCAGCATAGAAGTTCTCTTTTAGCTTGTTCCCTTCAGGTAAAATGCTTCTTGCCCAATCAATAATTTTGTCATACCCGGCCTCACTCAACCCGTGATCTGACTTGATGGTGAACACCTGTGCCACAGCCGATAATTTATTATGGTTTGTGCAGCCATCCTATAATGGTTCGTCAGAATCTTTCAACAAATCAAAAAACCTAGCTGCCTCTGCATTAGGTTCTTCTTCTACGATTGGACATTGATTGACATTATCTTGATTCATTCTCATTGCATCCATAACCATGTTTCTGTAAGGATTAGTGTTGTCATTTGCCGCTTCATGCACGTTGCTAGCACTAGAAGTTGACCCAACCACCGTTTCTCCCATTCTCCTATTACTAACAAATACCTCCCCATGTGCATACCAACACTCGTAATCCTCCACAAACCCTTTGTGTAGAAGATGCATCATTACAACATCTGGATGCAGATACTTTTTATTTTGACACTTCCTGCATGGACACCTAATACCGCCTCCAGTAAAATTTCTGGGAATAGATGTTGCGAAATTAATAAAACCCTGAACCCCGTTACAATAATCCATCCTCCGCAATCCTTGGGGTGAATCTAGATACATCCATGAACGATCATCCATGACTTCTATCGAACCTCTATAAAAAGGACCCATTAAGCAAGCTCTTAATTATTTCAAAACATAACATGTAATTCGGTAATTCTACAAATTAAGTTTTAACAATTTACAAACAAATACAATCTTACAAAATCTAAAACAAACCATAACAAGTATAAAATTATACATTCATATACTACAAGTTTGTTTGAGAAATAACAATAAAACATGTACATCTACTAAAAAAAATACATATACTAAAAAAACAATAAAATTGACATTTAAATGTTAAAATTTTAAAAGATAGAATTACTTACAAAAAATGATAAAATCTGTCGGTAAATCAGAACACGGATGTTGTGACCACAAAACTTCAAGAAATACAACTTGTTGTGCTGAGGTGAGGAAGATTTTTGTTTTGGGGCGAGGGGGGGTTGGTTATTTGCAGATGGGGAGGGTTAGGATTAGGAAGAAGAAGGAGAAATGGGGGAGGAGAGTGTCGGCAGAGTGGTCATATATTCACTTTTGCCGACGGCCTTACCGACGGTTTTATTCCGTCGGTAACTACGTCGGCGAACCCGTCGGTAATTCTGACGGGCAATCGACACGTCACCACACGGACCTGCTATTCAAATCCCTCGGTGATTCCGTCGGTATTTTTAACGATGCACCGGTCACGTCATTGGTACGAGTCTGGCATTTCAAATCCGTCGGTGATTCCGTCGGTATTGTTGATGGTGAATAGGTCCCATCACGCGTACGACTCCCCGCTTTTAAGGCCGTCGGTGATTCCGTCGGAAAAATCACCTGCCAAAACCTGCGCCACCTACCCGCCCTTTTTTCATTAATTCTGAATTTTTGAATTCGGAAAAATTACCGACCGATTTACCGATGACAATTGGTCGTCGGTGATTTCGACCGAAAAATACCGATAGAAAAAATTTCGT
>CAXHTJ010001205.1:0-46509 GCA_964019445.1 Populus tremula
GATAAAAAAGGTTAGACCACAGTTGTTTCAAGAAAGGGATCTAGTATTGAAGAAAATATTGTCGTTACCCGGAGAAGATCAAAGAAAATGGGCACCAAATTACGAGGGTCCTTACGTAGCAAAGAAGGCATTCTCAAGAGGAGCGCTGAAGTTGGCTAGAATGGATGGAGAAGACCTAGCTAGACCTGTGAATTCCGACTCTGTAAAAAGATATTATGCTTGATGTATGCTCCTAAATCAATAAAGCGAAGTTTGGTCATCGATTTCTTACCTTTTTTCATTGCATTGATCTCACAACACTCAATTTGTTTTCTAGAAAGAAGAATCTTAAAAGGGGGAAGAGAAGAGAAGAAAGATAAGAATAGAGTTTGTCAATCCTAACACTGTGTTTTTTTTTTAAATGAGAAAACATTCATTTTCGTTATCTCATCACTAACTAAAAAGTTTATCACAGGCGGAATGAATTTCTTCTTTATAAAAGCCCAGACTAGGATCACACCCCCACACTAGGGGCAATAATAGATGTTTCATGAAAAGTTTTACGTATTTAAAACAGGATGAAAGCCCATAGATTTGAAAACCATAAGCTAAAGCATTTGGCAAGAGCATGACAAAGAAGGCAATGACAAATCATACATTTTTGAAAAAAGCTACTTGTAAAAAGTCGAAGACTTCTTCTCAAGGATATGATAGGTAAAAAGAGGCAGTATGAAAAATGAATCCAGCATACGACTTCAAAAGCAAGCTCATGTCAAGAGAGAGTTTCATGAAATAGAAGAAGATGATGAGACCTATGTTTCAAAACCAGGTAAGAATGCATGCATGCCATCTAACATAAATCATTGCATAAATGTTTTTTGAATTGTTACAGTGTAATCCAACAAGATTATGGACGAAGAAATAATCATTGAGTTGATAGTAGCAAAGAATCACGGTTTTGATTCTAGAAAAATAATAAAGTGAGAAGAACCTATTAGGAAATTTTTAAAAAAGAAAAAGAAAGGTTCAAACCTTGCCATAAGAAAGAAAAAGTACTGAATTCAGCTTTGGTTAAAGGGAATCGCCGGATGGGATTCTAGGTTGACCGAGCTACAAATATAGTTTTTTGGTTGTGGTTAAAGGAGGTTGCCAGAAGGGATCTCATTTTTCGGCTTTGGTTAAAGGGAATTGCCAGATAAGTTTTTGTTAAAGGAGGTCACCAGAAGGGATCTCATATTTCGGTTTTTGTTAAAGGAGATCGCCAGAAGGGATCTCATATTTCAGCTTTGGTTAAAGGGAATCGCCGGATGGGATTCTAGGTTGACCGAGCTATAAACATAGATATTTTTTGATTTGGTTAAAGGAGGTCACTAGAAGGGATCTCATATTTTAGCTTTGGTTAAAGGGAATCGCCGAATGGGATTCCAGGTTGACTGAGCTATAAACATAGATATTTTTTTTTGGTTAAAGGAGGTCGCCATAAGGGCTCTCATATTTCAGCTTTGGTTAAAGGGAATCGCCAGATGGGATTCCAGGTTGGCTAAGCTACAAAAGGGATCTCGGATGGAATGTCAGGCTAATCGAACCGAAGTTAGAATTTAGAGGATCGCCAGATTCGGATCTCGAGATGACTAAGTTTTGATCATAGCTTTTGGGCTGAGGAGGATTGATGTAAAGACAAAGTTTCAGATCGATCAGACTTCGACAAGATCAGTTTCGGAAGTTCAGTTTTGTTTATCTTTATAAAACTTACTACGTAAAATCCCTGCTCCGTAACTATTATAAAGAGGGGGCATCTGTTGTAACCCATTTTTTGGTCCCCACAAAAAATAATAATAATATATGATAATAAAAATAAATAAATAAATATAAAAGGATAAAAATAATAATAATAAATAATAAATAAAATAATAACAATAAATAAATAATAAAATAATAATAAATAAATCAATATATAGCCGGAAGAAATAAAAAAATAATAAGAAGCGGGAGTGCTCAAAAAATGGTCAGAAAAATTGATTAAGGAGGATAAAAATACAAAGATTAAAATTTTGACAGTATATCCTTGAATGACAAGAGCCCTGTTGGAAAAGAAAATTTAATTTGAAGAGAAAAGTCCAAAATTGGATGTTTATGGACTCAATTGGATTTTATTGAAAGTTCAATTGAATTTATAGAGGGTTTGATTGCAAGAAAAATTGATTTTTAAGTCAATTTGAGCTTTAGTTGGAAGAAATTAAAGTTCTGGGGTCAAATTATAATTTTTTAGGGTTGATTTGGTCAAATCAGGGGCTTAATTGCATAAATATTGAAGTTTAATGGCCAATTAGGGACTTAATTGAGAAAATCCGAAACCAAGGACCAAATTGGAAAAGACGCGTAAATATAGGGGCTTAAATTGATCGAATCAAGGACCAAATTGATAAAAATTTAAGTTTATCAATTAATTGAGGGTCCAAATGCACAAATTCAAAACCAAGGACTAAAGTGAAAAAGGCGGTCAACTATAGGGGCGACGATTGAAATTGGCAGGGATGTAATTGAATTAATTCTTAAAATCAAAATTACATTATGAGAACTTAAAAGAACAAAGGATAAATTAAGGATTGATTTGGAAATGAATATATTGGCGCCACATTTAAATGAAACGGTGCATTTTGTATAAAACGACGCCGTTTCATGTTAAAAAAAAAAAAGAGCAAAACAGTGTCATTTTGAGCGACATTGTTCCTTTTTATCCTTCCCCTGGACATGCAGCTTGGGAAGGCAAACAATTTTCTTCTTCTTTCTTCATTGATTCCTGCGAGCCGCGTGCCCTGTGAAAGACCCGAAGCCCCACACACCTTGATGATGAGAAATTAGGGGCGTCGCACCCACCGACCAACCCGGCGCTACCCTGCTCGCCATGCACAGCAATAAAGAGCCCCCGCTTCCTTGGCCCTATAAATAGAGACTCAATGCCAGCACGGGAGGGGGGGAGAAAGAAGAGAGGATAAAATGAACCGAAGAGAGGGAAAAAAACAAACCGAAAGGGAGAGGAACCGAAATATAGGGAGAGGAAGGAAAAGCTTGAAACGAGGTAGGAAATTTAAAAACAAACCGGGAGGATAAAGGGAAACCACTAAAAAAATGAAAGAAGCGGAAAGGAAATGGAGGAAAAGGGAAAAGCAATAACCTCTCTCTCCGCCGCTTGAAACAGTAGCACCGCTGCTGGGAGTCGTCGTTCGTGAGCCATGACACCGCCACCGGCCTCTACCATAACACCACCAGCGAAGCAGTCCAACCAGCAAGGCACCGCCTCCTCCGCGCCAGGTAAACTCTTATTCCCCCTGCATTACTTTCATTTTCTGCGTTTCCTCCCCCCCCTGGATTTTTTATGTTGGGCCAGGCTGGTTCTGGCCTAGCACCGATGGTTTCTTTTGTTGGGCCAGCCTGATTCTGGCCCAGCCCTGCTCTCTGGACCGGGTCTGGCCCAGACTAAAAGGGAGATTTTTGTTGGGCAGAGATCGGCCCAACCCTTTTGGGCCTGAGTCCGGCCTAGTTAGGTGGGTCGGCCCAGCCCAGCCCTCCTAATATTATATATTATATATTATAATGTTTTTATATTATTTATATATATATATATAATAAATTTTGAAAAATCCTAAAAACAATTGTTGATTTTCCTGCATATTTTTATTGCTTAATATTGGTTTGTATTTTTATATCGTAAAGATACAAATCCAGTATTAAAATACCCGGTTTTTGTCAAGGCATAAAAAATATATAAAATATAAAACAAAAAAAAATGTTGTTTTCACGCATACAGCCTAGTCTCTCCAAAATAAAGAAATAAAAAATCATCATATCATATTTTCATACAACAAAGGAAATTTCAAAAAATATATGTATTAGCATGCACTTTGGCTTTAACAAGTTTGTTAGAGCCATGAGAACTAGGCCAATATTTCAAAAATTCTAAAAAAATCTTTTTGTCTTCTTTTAGTATCTGGGATTATGAATTTATATGTAAAACGTATTCTTGATATTAAAAATATAGTTTTCATATAGACGTTAGAACGGTTAGGTTTTTACCCGATAAGATAAGGACCTCCTTACTGAGGAGGATTTTTCTTGAACCATAGACAGACTAACAACTAAGAATACAATAACACCTCAGCTTTTTATCAGAGAATCAAACAATCAAACAATGCAGCTTACCTTAGGTAATGCGTATTTGGGGTGTTAATACCTTTCCTTTATGCAATCAGTCTTCGTACCTAATCTCTGAGACCAGTTAGGGTTCCTAGTGACCAAAATACTAGGTGGCGACTCCCATTTAATTTTCCATCGATAAACGACAAGAATTTCTTGTCTCCCCATATTTGCCATATAGATAGATATTACATTTTAGATTGAAGTGGAACAATTTTCGCCGCGACGCCGCACACGTGCGACAACATGGTTTCTTTGTTATCATCAACCTAATGACTCCTTTATCCACAAGCTCGTTAGACTTCATTGAGGATTTTCCTGTAACAAATAAAAAATATGTGCAATGCTTTAAGGTTAAATGTCATGTATGCATCCTTACGTGGTTTGAAATATACGCCCTCGTTCTTTGATGCTCCATCACCTTAAGGTGTCTTTGTTTGCATTCCAAAGCCTTCTTTGTCCTTCTAATTTGCCGACTCATTCGTGTGCTAGCCTTCCACTCAAATGTAAGTGTAGTGCTCATTCTGGGTTGTCCACGATGATTACTAGGGGTGAGCAAAAAAACCAAAAAACCGATTTAACCGAGAAAACCGGAAAAAAAAAATAACCGAAAAAACCGAACTGGTACAAAAAACCAATTGAACCGGTTAAAATATTTAGGAAAATGTCCGGTCTGGTTTGGTTTTCGGTTTTGGTGTGCCTGAACTGGCCAACCCGAACTGAACCGGTTCGGTTTAAAAATGAAAAAAATAAAATAAAGTAATAAACCAAGCGTGGGCCACCCCTCCCTCCCAATAGCCAACAACCCTAGAAAACCTTTATCATTTCTTTCCCTTGCACATAGCTGCTCTCTCCCCTCCCATTAAGTCTTTGAATGCTTTCACATTAAAGGGTCCCTTCATTCACAACCCCAATGCTCTCTTTGTCTCTCATCTCTCAACGTGAAGGAAAAGTAAAGATTACAGGTAAAGCTTTAATATTTCCTTCAACATTTGAGTAAAATTTGTCTTCTTCTCTTCCAATCTTCCATGCTTTCTGTCTCTCATCTCTCAAACTTGCCATGTTAGAGATGAATTGCTGATGATTCTTCCATTGATTTACTTGATTCTCCTTCATGGGTCATGGCTTTTAACAGATCCCACCTTGATTGCTAGAGAGGGATTATTTCGGGTCTAGAAGTTAAAGAGTGTCCAGAAAAATCAAAGCAGTGATTGCTAAGAATTGATACTATTTTTTTACAATTATTTTTTCCTTTGCAAGAAGTTGTAACAATGAGAACAATGTTGTTGATTCTTAAAGCATGGCATCTTGGCATTGCAGTTCGGTTTGAACCGGTTTGGAAGGGAAAAAAAACAAACCGAACCGAACCAAAATTAATCGGTTTGAACCGGTTTTCGGTTCGATTCGGTTCAAAAACTAAAAAAAAAACGGTTTGGTTGATCCGAACCGAAAATGCTCAGCCATAATGATTACTACTTTTGTTGTTTATCAAGTATAACCATGCCCCCAAGTGTGGTTTTGCTTGATTCATCATCAAGGAGCTTAACAAGTCATGCATTTCTAAAATTCTCTCAAGAACTGTTCTTTGTTTAGTTATGTGCATCTTGCCAACAACCATTAAAAGGTTTTTAGTGTTGTCCTCATCTTAGATTGCTAACCAGCCACGGACTTGCCTCCAGTTGAAACAATACTCTTCAAATATATGTTATCATCAGTCTTCTTGAAAACTATCCAGTCATCCAGACATGCATCTCATAGCTTGCAGTAAAAGACTCATGGTTGTATGCTCAGTTTTCTTCTTAATGCATCCCTTCTTGGATTCCCAACTTGTAGAGCCATAAACAGATTTCTGTAGAGAGAGGTCTGATATGTTGAAGTTCAAGGTATACTCATATTTTTCAGACCGGGTCTGGCTCTTCTGCCTACTACAGTGTTTCGATGCTAAAACTAGTGAGAGAAAGTTTCATTGCATATGAAACTACTACATCTCCTCTTGTATGCTCCAATGACATATCCACAAATATATCTCTGTAGAGAGACCTCTACTACGTTGAAGTTCTATATCTACTCATATTTATAGATTGGGTTTGGCTATTCTCTCTACTACTGTGTTTTGGTGTTCTTGTTGATGAGAGAAAGTTTTGTAGCGTATGAAACTACTAAATCTCCTTTTTCATTCCCCACTTGCAAAGCCACAAACCGATTTATATGGAGAGAGTTTTGCTATGTTGAAGTTTTATGTTTGCTTCTATTTTTTTCAGATCAACATCTTGTGCTGCGGGTCGGGAATAAAGCTTGTGATGGAGGTGAAGGCTAATGCACATGGCACGAAAGGCTGACAACTATTGGGTGCTATTGGAAGATGTAGAGGTGATGAATAATTAACAATGCAACTAAACCAGAAAGAAGATCATCTTTAATTGATGACAGAAGACTCTATTGCTGCATGACTGAGATGAAAGAGAGGCGATGCCACTTCAATGTTTATGGCCTCTACTAATGGAGTGTTGAGGAGAAGAGTAAATTATGTTTTCCTGTCTGTGGGATATAGACTAACAGTGTTCCCACAAAAGACTGTGCAGACATTACCTTTCCATTTATTGCTCAACATTTGTTCAAGCAGACTAGTTTCTTCATTTTTAATCTTTTATCAGTCTAATCAAGTGTAGCAGAGCTTCTATGGGGGAACCTATGACACGATCAAAGAGTTTGATGTCTTATCCCAAGTGCAGGAGTGTCAAAGTAATAAGTGAGCATTTACCATAAACTAAAGCTATCTTATATTATAAGACTTGTTACTATAAAACATGCTTAAGTTAGGGAATTTAATAATGCTTTAAGTTCAATATGATGATATAAAACCTTAATAAAAATGCACTTTTAAATATTAATCACACCCCCCGACCAGCTTATTACTAGTCCCTAGTAATTAACGCGTTAAAACAATTTGCGACATTCAAAAGCAAGGCATTCATCATTCAACTTTCATTAATCTATCTAGACAAACAAACTGTCATTAAATTTATATATATGCTTCATACTTCCTAAACAAGATATTAATAAACCTTCATTTTATGCTTAATATATCAAAACAAAGCTATGGAGCTTTTCTTGGAAGAAGTCAAAATTTTTTTCTAATGTTTAAGGTTAACTTCTTTGGGTTGGGACTATTATTATTATTATTATTATTATTATTATTATTATTATTATTTTGATAACTTGAAACACAACGCATCCTTAACTCATGTAACGAGCTTTAGGCTAATGACTCCTAGACTAGTTGGTTTTAGGGCATTAGGTGTTGAGACACCCTTTCAGACTTAGTAACTCGATTTGCAGATACTAAAATGTAGATAGTGCAATATTTGATTCTCTTAAGCTTTCTCCTTAACCTATGTAACAAGCATTAGGCCAATAGCTCTCAAGTCAGTTGACTTTAGGGTACTAGGTGTTAAAACACCCCTTCAGACTTAATTGCTTAAAGTCAAGGAGGCTACGAAACCAAACTTATCTACTTTTTTATTTATTCATTTTATTATCAATTTATTTTTGTTTTTTTTATACTATCCCTTTCCCTTAGTTGTTACCTTTAACAAGAAAAACATAAATAATATAATAATCCAATGTGCAACCCATAATCATATGTTAAAGTGTGTGTGTGAAAATAAAGGTTTAAGAATATTTGTTAAATGAGCATATGAGCAGAATCAAGTGATAACAATGCGAGAATTTATAAACTGAATATTTCAAGAAGTGTTATGATAGACCTTGTTACAAATAACTATTGGAAAATGGCTGCTAAGATGCGTCTCAAGAGTCAAAATAATTCCTCCTTACTTTGCTATCTTAACAACAACAATTCTATCAAATGGTTTTAATAATATCAAAATAGTTAGTTTTATATATATATATATATATATATATATATATATAAACTACCCTCTCTCCCTAACCAAAACGAGATATTGTCCTCAATGTCCTAAGGTATGAAGATAGAGTATAGAATACATCACCTGAAACAATAACTACTGACAAACCTGAAACACACTAAAACAAATATAAGAAAGAACAAAACACAAATAATATGTTATTAATAAAACCAAAAGACATAAGTTTTTACAAACTAAGGCTCAAATCCAATCTAAGCTTTTAACGGCGTTCCGTGATTGACCAATTGATTCGACTCGTAGAGGAATCAACTATAGGGATAAAAGATTGTAGTTCATCAATTAATTGCTTAGTAGTAGTAGTAGAGATGAGGATTTGTCGTGCTGAAAATGTTAAAAACTATTGTTCCACGACATGATCAAGAAAAGACAGTAAATTATTATAAAAATCATTAACATTTAGCAAACCTATAGATTTATGGTGAATGTTCAGTTGGGCCTAAGAGAAAATATGAAATGTCTTTTCTAATGTGCCCAGACCACCTGGTAAAGCAATGAAGGCGTCAACATGATCAAACATTACAGATAGTTGTTTAGACATTGTGGAGACCTGTAGTTCCTCTCCAACTATTTTTCCAATGATGTCCATTTTGGCCAAAGTTGTTGGAATGACACCCAAAACTTGA
The DNA here is from genome assembly GCA_964019445.1 of Populus tremula. Taxonomy (NCBI): domain Eukaryota; kingdom Viridiplantae; phylum Streptophyta; class Magnoliopsida; order Malpighiales; family Salicaceae; genus Populus; species Populus tremula. The sequence continues at coordinate 8,747 of CAXHTJ010001205.1, forward strand.
TTGTCACCTAAAAATACAGATATTGAAACACTCCTTATTAACCCAAGGTTGCCTTATTCATACATTAAATGAATCTTTTTCTCATCTAGTACCCAACCAAGATGATTTGCTGATTCTAAAAACTCTTTGTCTTCCCCAAGACAGGATCCACAAAAAACACAAATATTTTTTTATTTTAGGAACTGAGGATCCTGCCATTTCTACACTCTTCTATACTTATGAAATGTATGGGTTGAGTAGAAATGAAGGGAAGGAAGAGAAGATTTTATAGATGAGAAATTGAGAATACAATCATATCACCTATGTGTAGGCCAGCTGGACTCTCTCTCTCTCTCTCTTTTGCCTTCCTTTTCTTTTTGGAAAAAAGCATGTGTCTGTATAGGTAGTTGTGATTATGGCTCACATCTTCCCTTGATTTTATGTCCATGAACGGCTTAAACACCCTCTTATGGGTCGAGGATAAACTTCTCATCCAGTTTTCTTAAAAACTGACAAACAAGGTCTTTTTTAGTCAGATTCCCAATATTAAGTCGATCATGTATTTTTTATGAAAATGGGGCCATAAATCATGAATTGTATGATGGACATCTCCGCTAGGATGCGTCTCAAGAGTTAATAGAAGATTATCTAAAGACTCCTTACTCAGTCCATCCTTAATGAATTGTATTTTATCTTCACGGTTTATAGATACCATTTTTAAAGAATGACATTGTGCATTACAAGCCATCTGGTACATCGGTGACAAACTTTCATTCATTTTGCACACGTTTCTTTGCAAAAGTGCTTTTACTTGTCCCAGGCATTTATGAAATAAAAGAATTGGAAGACTCGCCTAATAATTAGACCTTTGCTTCAATCATCCAGTGAATATCTTCAGAAATTACATGGTTCATTAACAACCTTAATCTTTCACACCTAGCACGGTAAATTTTTGTAATTGCATTTTGAGGCAAAACGGGAAAATATTTTTTTCAATTTTTCAAGAGTGGTGTCCATTTTTTAGATGAGAAGTAGAAAAGAGATGCAAAGAAAAGAGAAGGAACAAGAAATTGAATAAATATATACACAGATATCAGTTTGTCATGGGAAACTGAAAGAACTGCCTTAAGAGTCATGGTGTACCATTATCCGCCATTTGATTGGAGTTGGAGAAAGACTAGCAAAACAAGAGTCACACCAAAAAGAAATACAAAAATAATATGAGAAAAACAAAATAATCAACCTTTATATACAAGATCATTCAAACCAATGAATTCATTTTCACTAGGAAAATTATCAAAGTAAGCTTTCAAACGATATCCATTTACCTTAAAAACATTGTCATTCATTGGATTCTCAATATCAAAGGCCCTATAGGGATACACATGTTTCACAATAAATGGACCTCTTCATCTTGATCTTAGCTTTCCAGGAAATAAATGGAGTCGAGAATTATAAAGCAAAACGTTTTTACCAATATCAAAAGTTTTTCTCAAGATTCTCTTATCATGAAACTCTTTGATTCTTGCTTTATGAATTTTTGAATTTTCATATGCATCATTTCTTATTTCCCCAAGCTCATTTATTTGTAACTTACGCAGCTGGCTAGCATCACCAATGTTTGAATTGAAAGCTTTAGTAGCCCAATAAGCTTTATGTTCAAATTCCACAAGCAAGTGACAAGGTTTCCATGAATCAGCTAATAAGGTGACATACCTAATGATGTTTTAAAAGTAGTTCGATAAGCCCAAAGTGTATCATTAAGTCTTAAAGACCAGTCCTTCCGATTAGGGTTCACTATTTTTTTCGAGGTTGGTTTGACCTCCCTATTAGCAAGTTCTACTTGTCCACTTGTCTGAGGGTGATAAGGGTTGGCAACTTTGTGTGTGATTCCATATTTCTTCATTAAAGACTTAAATGACTTGTTGCAGAAATATGTTCCTCCATCACTTATCATAGCCCGAGGGATTCCAAATCGACTCAAAATATTTTTTTCCAAAAACTTGATCATTGTTTTATGATCATTGTTATGACTTGGAATTGTCTCTATCCATTTTGAAACATAATATACTGCGACTAATATGTACACAAAACAAAATGATGGAGGAAATGGACCCATAAAATCTATACCCCTATAGTTAAAGATTTCAATGACAAGAATAGGATATATAAGGCATCACGTGATGTTTTGAAATAAATTCTAACTTTTGACAATTTTCACAAGTTTTGCAGAATGCATGCGTGTTCTTGAACATGGCGGGCCAAAAAAATCCATATTGTAAGATTTTTGCAGTTGTCTTCTTTGATGAGAAATGACCCCTACATATTTTAGAATGACCAAATTTAATGACACTACTCCCCTCATTATTGGGAATACATCTTTAAAATATTTGATCAGGATAGTATTTGAATAAGTAAGGGTCATCCCAATAAAAGTTCTTTACTTTGTTCAAAAACTTGTTTTTGTCTTAGGTACTTAAATGAGCTGGCAAATCTCTTATTGCAAGAAAATTAAAATGTTAGCAAACTAAGGCATTGTAGAAATAGAAAGTAAAGATTCATCAGGAAAGTAATCATTGATTTGTGTGATGTTAGATGTGGAATTTATTGTCAATCTTGACAAATGATCTGCGATAACATTTTCGGTGCCTTTCTTGTCCTTGATTGTGATATCGACTTCTTGAACTAACAAAATCCACCACACCAATTTAGCCTTAGAATCCTTCCTAGAAAGAAATTTCAATGCTGCATGATCGCTAAAAATAACAACAAGTGAGCCAACAAGATAAGATCTGAATTTTTCACATGCAAATACTACTGCAAGTAATTCCTTTTCGGTGGTAGTGTAATTCATTTGAGCACTATTTAAAGTTTTACTTGTATAGTAAATCACATAGGGTTTCTTATCTTTTCTTTGTCCTAAAAACATCCACAACATAATCACTAGCATTACATATTATTTCAAAAGGTAATGACCAATCAAGAGGTTGAATGACAGAAGTAGAAGTAAGCAAGTTTTTAAGTTTAACAAAGGCTTTTTCACCATGTCCAGTCCATTCAAAAACATTATCATTTGTTAGAAGGTTACACAATGTCTTAGATATTACACTAAAATCTTTGATGAACCTTCTATAAAAACCAGCATGTCTTAAGAAACCCTATCTAACATCTTTAATAGATTTTGATGTTGGCAAGTTAGCAATTAACTCCATTTTAGATTTGTCAACCTCAATTCCTATTGATGAAACAACGTGACCAAGTACAATGCTGTTTATTACCATAAAATGATATTTTTCCCAATTCAACACAAGATTTTTCTCTTCACACCTGTTCAAAACCTTTTCCAAGTTAGTTAAAGAATCATCAAATGAATCACCAAAAACAGAAAAGTCATCCATAAAATTTTTAAGAAAACATTCAACCATATCACTAAATATACTAAGCATGCATCTTTGAAATGTGGCTGGTGTATTACATAATCCAAAAGGCATCCTTCGGAATGCAAACGTACCAAATGGACATGTAAAAGTATTTTTCTCTTGATCTTCAAATGCAATTTCAATTTGGTTGTAACCTGAATAACCATCTAAAAAATAATAAAATTCATGACCTGCAACTCTTTCTAGAATTTGATCCATGGAAGGTAAAGGAAAATGATTTTTTCTAGTCATTGAATTAAGTTTCTTATAATCAATGCACATTTGCCAACCATTTATAGTCGTAGTTGGAATTAACTTATTTTTCTCATTTGTTATCACAGTAACTCTAGACATTTTAGGTATAACTTGGGTAGGGCTTACCATTTGCTGTTAGAAATAGGATAAATGATTTCATTATCTAGAAGTTTAATAACTTCATTCCTTACTACTTCTTTCATATTAAGATTAAGCCTATGAAGCATTTCTCTAGAGGGTTGAGCATTTTCCTCCAAATAAATTTTATGAGTGCAAATCAAAGGATTAATTCCTTTTATATCAGCTATGGTCCATCCTAAAGCATTTTTGTGCATTTTCAGAGTCTGTAATAACTTACCTTCTTGATAAGCATTAAGTTTGGAAGAAATTATTACTGGAAAAGTTTTATTTTCTCCAAAAAATGAGTATTTGAGATTAAATGGTAACGGCTTCAAATCGGGTTTTGATGGTTGAACATTTGAAGGTATGGACTCAATTGATCATGGTGGAAATTCCTAAATTTTGGGTCTCCAAGTATTAACCTTTGATTTTTCCTGAAAATAAACCATTTGCAAATCTTTAGATTCATCAAACTCAGTTTCACTCGAAATATTCTCAAATTGATCATAAACTAATTTTTCAATAGAGTCCACTTCCTGTAAATCATTATCATCTCCAAGTTGCTTGCAAATGTTAAAAACATTCATCTCCAATGTCATGTTCCAAAGATAATTTTATCATTTCATTCCTACAATTAATCAATGCATTAGAAGTTGCAAGAAATGGACGTCCTAAAATAACTGGAATTGAATTACATGCTTCAACAGGTTGTGTATTCAAGACAATAAAATCCACATGATAAATGAATTTATCAACTTATACTAACACATCTTCAACTATTCCTCTAGCATTTTTATAGATCTATCGGCAAGTAAAAGAGTTACAGAAGTTGGTTTTAACTCACCTAGATTAAGACTTTGAAAAACCAAATATGAAAGTAAATTCACACTAGCTCCAAGATCAAGTAAAGCTCTTTCAATTTTATGTTCTCCAATAAAGCATGAAATTGTAGGACAACTAGGGTCTTTATATTTCAAAGCATTATTATTTTGAAGAATGACACTTACTTGTTCGGCTAAAAAGGCTTTCTTTTTCACATTTAGTTTTCTCTTCACAGTGCACAAGTTTTTCAAAAATTTAGCATAAGAAGGTACATGTTTAATAAAATCCATCAAAGGTATATTGATCCTTACCTGTTTCAAAGTTTCAAAGATTTTAAAATTATGATTGACTTTCCTTTGTTTAGTCATGGCATGAGGAAATAGAAATGCTGGTGGGGAATTAGTTTTTTCCTTGCAATGTTCAGGTTCAACCCTTTCCTTACCCTCAAAGATTAACTCATCATCTTTCTTACAAGGTTCAAGAATAGGTTTTTCAATAACCTTACAACTGCGGAGAGTAGTGATTGATTTGACTTAATCCATATGTTGACTTCTGGAGCTACTCGCACTTGAATTATATTGCCCTTTAGGATTTTGTTGTGATTGAGATGGAAACTTACCTTTCTCCTAAAAATTGAGAGCAGATATGAACTTTGCAAGAGTATCTTTCAAATCAACCATAGTTTGAGCATTTTGAGTGTTGATTGTCTCTTGCTTTTCAATGAATGAATGCAAAGTTTCCTCAAGATTTCTTCTGAGAGGGGGAGCATAAGGAGGTGCATATCCATGAGAATTTTAAAAATTATGGTGTGCTTGAAATGGTGGCTATGAGGTTTCTGCATTATTGTTACCATTCTTCCAACTGAAATTTGGATGATTTCTCCAACCAGATTTGTACAATTGTGAGTATGGATTATGAATTGGCCTTTGGAAACTGTTTAAAGCATTGGCTTTGTTGTAACCCATTTTTGGGTCCCCACAAAAAAATAATAAATACAAAAAAAAAAAAAACAGAGAAAGCTCAAAACGGTGCCGTTTTGAAACGGCACCATCGTCTTCTTCCCCTGGACGCGCAGAGAACAGGGGAGAAGAATTTTTTTTTTCTCGCCTACTTTCTTTCCCGGCTTTGGCGCAATAAAACGCCCACAATTCACCCACTTGCCTGGCGTTGTTATCCGTTGAAGGTAGTGGAGGGGGCGGCCAACAGTAGCCGCCCCAACATGTTCTCCCTCCCCTGTTTTCCTATAAATACAGGGGAGGGCTGCTGAAAAAAAAAAAAGAGAAAAAACCGAGAGAGGGAGAACAGAAGAGGGAATAGAAGAGAAGAGAAGGGAGAGACAGAGAGAGGAAAGCAGGAGAGAAGGCAGAGAAGAGAAAGGAAGAAGAAGAGAAGAAAACAGAAAAATACAGAGGAGAGAGAGAGAGAGAAGGAAAACCGCCGGCCACCGCGAACCGCCAGCACCGCCACCACCACCCCTGCTGCATCAGCTGCTGCCAGCATCAACACCGTTCCAGGTAACTTTCTTCACTGTCATTTTTTTTGCTTCGGCTTCGGCTTCATCTGCATGCAAAACGTTTACGTTCTGCAGCAGATGAAGATTAATTAGCTAGTTAGTGTGCTGTGCACAGTAACTAGCTAATTAATTCACGGGTTACTGTGTGCACAATATTTTTCATATCGTATTTTCATATCGTATTTTTCATATGTCAAAAAACAATATTTTAGCATGCATTTTGGCTTTAATAACCAGTTTATTAAAGTCAAGAGAACATTGGCCAAAATCTCAAAAAACAACAAAATATTTTATTTTGTTTGATTTTAGTATCAGGGATTATGAATTTATACGTAAATCGTATTCCTAATATTAAAAAGATATTTTCTTTTGACGGCTTCGAATAGTTAGTTTTTTACCCGATAAAGATAAGGATCTCCTTACAAGAGGACTTTTCTTAAACCGTAAACGAACCAACAATTCAAAAACCACAACACGATTTTAGATTTTATCAGACATTAAAACAATGCAGCCTACCTTAGGTAGGGCGTAGTTGGGGTGCTAATACCTTCCCTTTACGCAACCAGTCTCCGTACCCGATCTCTAAAGACCAGTTAAGGTTCCTAGTAACCAAAATACTAGGTGGCGACTCCCAGTCCATATTTTCACTTGTAGAGACAAGAATTCCTTGTCTCTCCCTATTTTCAAGGAATAAATATTCCAATTTTTCCTTGAGGGTGGACGATCGCCGCGCCGCCGCACACGTGCGACAGGCTTGTTCATGGAGACATTCCTTAAAAGAAGGCAAAGTTGGACAATCATTGGTTGAGTGTTCATTAGTTTCACAAATTTGGCATACAATTTCTTGAGTAGATTTTAATTGACCACTCTTTTCAATTCCAGTGCCTCGACTTTTCTAGCTAAAGATGAAAATTTGGCTTGAAGGTCATGATCTTTCCTAAGGTTGTACATGCCTCCACTAGATGTATAAGGTTGAGTTTTACCTGGTGCCTCACAAGTGCTTGTAGTGTCCTAATTTTGAGCATTTTCAGCTAACAAGTCTAGGTCCTTCATTGCTTCATCAGGGTCTTTATCTTCAAAAGTTCCATTGCACAACAATTCCACTATTTGCCTATCTTTAGGTGTTAGCCCTTCATAAAAATGTGCAATCAATCTCCATGTTTCAAAACCATGATGAGGACAGGTATTAAGTAAGTCTTTATATCTATCCCAACACTAGTAAAATGTTTCTCCTGGTTTTTAGGTGAAAGTGGTGATTTGTATTTTGAAAGAGTTTGTTCTATAAGAAGGGAAAATTTTCTTTAAAAACTGTTATTGCATTTCATCCCAAGCATGAATGGATCCTGACCTAAGATTTTGTAGCCATGTTTTAGCTTTATCTTTTAATGAAAAATGAAAAAGCTTTTAACCTGATGGTGTTCATGCTATAATTTAAGTCATTATAGGTGTTACAAACTTCTTCAAATTCTCTCAAATATAAGTATAGATTTTCTAGATCTAAGCCATGAAAAGTGGGTAAAAGTTGGATAATATCTAGCTTCAAATTAAAATGAGATGCATCATGAGGAAAAATTATACATGATGGTGCACTTGTTCTTGTTAGATTCATATGATCCATAAGTGTTCTAACACGATTATTCTCATTATTCTTATTATGAATTGACTGGTTATCTTCTTCGACCATGTTTTCTAAAGAAGATAAGGATTTTCTAGAAAGTCTACCACTTAATATGCTTGTTCAAACACTCATACAAGTGCAGAAGGAAAGAAAAAGAAAAGAAAAGAAACTAAAATTAGAAAAAACAAATAAAAGAAAATATATAATTTATACAATAACTTACCTCTCCGGTAACGACGCCAAAAACTTGACACAATTAAAGAGTTTGATGTCTTATCCCAAGTGCAGGAGTGTCAAAGTATTAAATAACCCTGTAAGACCGGGGTCGAACAATAGGGAGGTGAACTATATGAATTACAAATAATAAAATGATATTAATGTTAAAGAGAACTTTGAGATATGATAATGATGAAAAGATTAAATAAGGATAAAACAATTGTCAAGGTTAGAAGACCATTAATGGTATTTCAAATAAGCATAGTATAAACTATTTTTATTACTCAACTGGTAACCACACATAAATGAGTTTCCAATCGAATGATTTATCGTTATTAGCTCATTATAAATTATTAACATGATCATATTAATCATCTTATCTAAGTAACACCATACTTGTAAATATTGTCAGGTATTCATGATGCTAACTTATGCTAACAACAAATCAAATTCCTCTCATAACAACAATCCCGGCTGAAGACTATGAAGGATCAAGTGTTTATTGTACCAAGTGTTATACAACATAAATCTAGATTAACCATTTAACAAGCAAGGTATTGAGAGTTAGTAAAATAAAAAAAATAAGACATGTTAATAACAAACTTTCTTGGATATAAACATTGAAGTCCATATTGAGTTTATATTATATATATTCTAACACCATTAGTGAAACCTTTTCACCTTGACATAATAAACTTAGCTAAACATTGTGAAGAAGAGAAACATAAATAAACTAGATAAGAACGTCGTTATGATGAAAAGCATAAACAAGATATTAATGAAAGCAAAACTTAAACATTACAAAAATACAAAGAAAGAAAGCAAGAATATGGTCTTGATCTAAAAACCAAGATGCCTAACTACATAGCAAATGCCTTTTTTATTGGCTAAAATTCAGAATTATTGATTAGATGACTAATTATTTACTTGGTGGCTAGTTATTGACATTGTCGGTTGGTTATTGACCTTGTTGGCTAGCCAAAATGTCATTGCTAACATCTTAATTTGAGTACATAGTTCTCATGAAAGGTATGGGAAATTATCTTTAATTTTCAACAAAAAAAAAAAACCAAGCTCATTTGGACTTCTAGAACTCAAGATATAGGCTAAACACTAAACAGTGTCTAGGCTACAGGACATATTCAAACGTCTTTTTTTATGCTAAGATTTGAACTTGAAACCAGAAGATTTGAATCTTCGACTCTTCATGAAAGTTTTAGGCATATGTCTTAGCTTTCCATAAAGATAAACCAGACCTAAATCCAAGGTCTACAACTCCAGTTATGATCCAATAACTGAATAGAGTTCCAATTTAAATTGAACCAACATCTCTTCTCTAAGCTTAGTCCTCTCTTTGTCTCTTCACTTTCAATAGTTAATCACATCAATCAAACCTTTGAGTTGTGGGAAAAACCTGCATTTAAAATGAGCATTTACCATAAACTAAAATATCTTATATTATAAGACTTGTTACTATAAAACATGCTTAAGTTAAGGAATTTAATGATATTTTAGGTGCAATATGATGATATAAAGCCTTAATGAGAATGCACTTTTAAGTACTAATCAACTTACTTTTCATCTTGGTGTATGCATGACAAATGTATGAACATGAAATCTATATGATGAACTCGCCCTTCGAGGGGTAACACATGATCATAACTCTTGCATAATAAAATAAGAATCTTGATTCTTGCCCAAACTCTACAATGAAAATTTTATGAGTGATGGTCATTGTGTCACCCATAAGTCTTGAGTTTAAGATGCTTCAAAAAGGGTTTGCCCTGATACAAATAAAGATAGCACATACAACCTAAGGACAGGTCCTATTCATTATGTGACCATGGGTAGGTTTTCTACCTGGTCTCAAAAGGGTCTCATATCTGCCCAGTGATGATCTTCATAAAGATAGTATAGGGGCTTTGCGAAAAATGGTTAAGGCACGTATACCCACCATTACCAAGCAGGCACTCAGATATGATTTGGGTGTTTCACGTATCTGAACCATGGCCAATAGTCATAGGGTAGATCGCTAGTTCCCCACCTAACCTAGAAGCTTGTGTGTGTTTTCAAAAATAAAAATATGTGATGCATGAGACAATTTTATACAATGCATGCAAAAAACTAAAACATTAAAAAAAATAAGACAAAACTTAAAAACTTAAACACATCAAATACAAAAAGATTCGTTAGTCCAATATTGTCAAAAATAGTACCTTCCTTAGTGGAGTTGCCATTATATTGCACGTCCCCGCATGGCATCGATGGTGATTATCATTCGTTTGCTTGATTCGTTTGGGAGTCACGACCTAGTATTCGATTCAAAGTTACTAGGAAACACGAGTGTACTGGTCTTTGTTAGAGATTCGAAAGTAAGGGACTAGTTGTGACTAGGAAAGGTATTAGCACCCTTAGCGCACTCTACCTGAGGTAAGCTGCTTCTTGGTTTTGATGTGTTAAATAACTTTTTAAAAATTTATCTTTTCATCGGAAATTAGAAATACGACTTACATGTAAGTTCATAATCCTTGACCATGAACAAATCAAAACATTAAATTCTTCTTTGTCTTTATGGCTTTATCATAAAAAAAAATTCATAAAACAAAATACAAACACACACATTCACTTTTACTATATTTTACATATGCAACCATGTTCCAAAATCAAAAAAATCAAATACAATTTTTAAAAAATTACAAAATAAACCCTAAAAAAATCCAAAGCCTTCTTGAATCTACAAGAACAGTGCTAAGGAACCCCTTAAACGGTGAGAACTTTGGTCGTGTGTTTGCTCCACGCACCGCTGTAAGACAAATAGGGAACGGGGTGGATTTGACTTGGCTTCATCTTCTCTTCCCTTCCTCACTGGCAGTGACCAGAAAAAAAAAAAAACACACAACAGTTGATTTTACTTTTGTTCTTCTCTCTCTAGATCTGTTCTTAGTTTTCTTAGTTCTATTCTCATTTGTCTTTCTTTCTTTTTTTTGGTTTGCTGTTTTTTTTTCTTCTTCTTTATGTAACAGATCTGATAGTTGGGCGGAAAGTCACTGGATTTGGGTGGTTGCTTTGGCTGCTGATATTAGAGGCCAAATGGAGGGGAGATCTGGTTTGGTTAAGCAGCGACATCTATGGGGCTGGCCTCCAGAAAGGACAGCACTAATATGGCTAACAATGAAGGGGTTGGTGGAGACAGGGAAGATCTATGAGGTCTGGTTCGGTATAGAAGGAAGATGGAGTGAGTCAGTGGCTCTGGTTTTGGGAGGGCTTGGCGGAGTGAGGGAGGTTCTGGTAAGGCCAAGACACAAGGGGCTACGAGAGGGGGAATATGGGAAGGACTTGGAAGATGGCGGAGTGAGGGAGATGTCGAAATGGCAGAAGGGGACAGGTTGACCTATTAGAAATAGGAACAAGTGGTGGCTGCTGGAAAAGAAAAGGTGAGCTGCCCGGGGTGGTGCAGTCGCTTGTCTTTGGTAGAGATAATTTAGGTTTAGGGTTGTTTATGGTTGCCCTAAATTTCTGTCTTAAAATTGTCCCCTCCTTGTGTGTGTTATGTACACTGGTATTTATAGGAGAAGTGTGCCTTGGCCACAAACACATTGGTCATTCAATTTATTTATTTTTTGCAAATTTTGATTTTTCTATTTTGTTTTTGTATTTGCTTTGAAAACAAGTAATATCAACATCGACTCAATGAAAAAAATCAATGATTGTAAAAATAACGCGTTAAAAGTTGAACACATTTAAAATACCTTTAAAATTTTAAATTCTTTTAAGACGATGTTGAAAATGCTAAAAATGATGCAAATATATCCAAAATGCATTTTTGTAGGGGGGTTTTTGTTGGTTTTTTTCTATTTTTGGTTTTTTTCTGAAAATTTATGGGTCAAAATTGGGTAGCAACAATGTTTATGCTCATTTTTTTATTTTGTGATCTTTCTTGTTCGGCTGGCATTTTTTCTAGGTCACTAGCATTCATTTTATTATAATTGTTGTTTTGAACAAATGGAATGATTGTTGTTAATAATGATTTTAAATTGTTTATAAATTGCTTTGTGTTTTTTATTCAATGTTAGTTACCTCATAGAAGCATTATGATCATAAATATTTGAAATTCTTAACATTTGTTTCTCGTTCTTACTTATATTGAATCCCCTTCGATCAGCCTTGCTAATATGTTGCTTCATTAAATCCATATCATCTTTCAGCTTCTTTGCCTTTGAATAGTCATGATTATCAAAAATCCAATCCATCTTTTTCACCCCGTCCAAATATACCTCTGGATCATTTTTACCTTGAAAGTTAGGAATTTTCAGTTTAATAGTGTCCAAGTCCCCATCCATATCTTTATAATCTCTCATGCCATATAAATTCACATTCCTCCTAGCCCTATTTGGTCCAGACCTGATTCCTTAGCAAACAAATCCAAAATCATATTCATCTTCACCCGCATCTATGTTTTTGTCACAAACTTTTCAAAATCAGATCTGACATTTCATATGGCTTTATAGACCGTATTTCCTCGACGATTAACCCTATTATTCTATTGCTTTATCGAATTCACCTTATCTTTCATATCCTTATACGAATTATGGACGAAACGAAGACATAAAATAAAACAGAAGTGAATATTAGCAAAAACAATTACTTGCTTCTAAATCACCCACTTATAATAAAAATAAAAAGATTTGGATGAAAACAAACAGTAAGGATCGTGTTTTGGAACTTGACACAAATCTAACCTACTACGCAATCTTTACTTAACAAAATTGAAACTCAGATCAAACGATATTGGAATGATCTCAAATTAAATATTTAGTATTTTGATATCAAACAAACAATAAATCTCAATTTATAAGTCGTTCTTTTATGTCTAGGTACCCAAACCCCTTGTATGATCAGTTTGTGGCAGAATTGAACCTCGAATTAAAACTGCAAGAAAATGATTCAAAATAAGCCCAAATTTAATATATGGGCCAATCTTACCCCTAATAAATAGAATATGAAGTTTTAATTGATCCTAAGGTGGTTTGTTTATGGTTCACTAAGAGTTGTATTTCTACGGAAGAATTGAACCACGAATTAAAACCTCAAGCAAACGATATCAAAATAAGCCCGAATTTAATATATGATGCAATCTCACCTCTAATAGATAGAATATGAATTTTTAATTGATTTTAAGGTGGTTTAGTTATGATTCACTAAAAGTTGTATTTCTACAGCACAATTGAAACACAAATTAAAACCTCAAGCAAACGATATTAAAATGAGTTCAAATTTAATATATGGTGCCCTCTCACCCCCGGTAGATAGAATATGAAGTTTAAATTGATTCTGAGGTAGTTTTCTTATGCTTCACTAAGAGTTGTGTTTTTGCGGTAGAATTGAATCAACCTTCAAGTTTCATATATTCTCTCTTTTTTTTTATGCTACTGATATGATTACAAATAGTAATATGATGAAATATTTCTTCTTTTTTCTTAGATGTCGCAGACATAAAGAAAAGAAGATAAACGATGCAAACATTGAAAAACTTAAAGGAACACTAAAAAAACAAAAATAACATAAGGATATAACCTTGTTTGGGAGCCTAACTCTGATACCAACTGATGCAAACCCTGTGATCGGTCATGCAACTCATAATCAAGATTAAGATCTGATCCCAGAAAGCTGAAATAGGTTTAATAGGACTTGACCTAATAAAAACCTACCCCGAGGCACCAACACTATTGTAATAAAGTAGAATAACATCACAAAGCCAGTTAATCTTTGATAAGTCAAATTCAATTCATTCAAGAACTAAAAAATACAAGAATCACTCTCACACATTAAAACTGAAAAATTTAGAAGCACTATTCATCAATGGTTGCTAAAATTTAGGCTTATAAGTGTTTAAATAGTTCTGAAAAATTAACCCTAATGGATCTATCCTTGTGGGCTTCAGTTTTTTACCCACATATAAAAACTGACGCAAAACCTTTACTAGTAACCCAAACTCCGATCCAAACAAGTCTTGGATCCTAGCTTTAAAAAAATTTAATTAAGCCCAAACATGAAAGAAAATAATAAAAATAACTAATTTATCATTAAATACCACCAACCCTCTTTTCCTTATGTTGTTAGGATGAATAAGAAATCCTTATAAAAAAAGAATTATGGTACATTAATGAATCTTTGTCAGACTTGGAAATTATGTTACATTCCATTAAAGATCCTTATAGAACTAGTAACTTCTCAAAACAAGGTCCCACATCCTCATAGAAAATTGATCCTTGCTGAAGTTCATAAGTAAAAAACAAAATTTGTATAACTTGTTTTGACCTATATCGCAAGTCCTTCCTGAACTCCAATTCACCTGAGATTTTACGTCAACATGGAAACATACATCTGGAATCTTCTGGTAAAGTTTCAGTTTGACCTAATAATTTAGTTTTAAGTTATGCTCTATAGCATAAAACTGGACAGTAGAAAATTTTACATCAAAATCCAAATCTGACCTTACTTGAATTGTACCATTGAACACCGATTTAGACTCGAAATTGCAAATTTGACTTTTACTTGAACTAGAACTGATTGTAAACAAACAGGTGTGAAAGTGATGAAAATGACTCAAACAACAACCAAATATCCCAAACATGATGATAATATACTGGCAGGAATGAAATCAACACAAACAAAATAACTTTTAAAAGCTAACGCAAAACATACCCGTTACAGCAAGACAAAACCCAATAATGAAACCTAAAGAAAACTATATCCAAATGACCTCAAATTTAATTTATTTTGTGATTAGGATCCCAATTAACAGAATATAAATTTTGAGTTGATTCCGAGTTGATTTGATACATGGACACGAAATAGCCTCTTTAAAACCTAAATTTAGAACTAAGGCCCAACGATGTCTAAATGTCTTGAAACTTGATATTTAGTGCGATTTCACTCTAAATACCAAGAATATCAATTTTGAGTTAATTAAAATAATTTTTTATATGCTACCAAGAAATAAATGTGTTACACACCTGTCTTAACCCAAATAACATTTTATGATTGCTTCCTTTTTTTTCTTTTTGTCTTTTACTAAAAATAGAACACAGTAAACACAGAATAATAAGAATAAACATAAGAAAGAAAACAAATTTGACCCAAAACAAAATAAAAACAGACAAGAGAAACTGACGCGAAACAAATAAATAATGAAAACAAGAAGGATTTAACTTGATTTCAAAACCTAGCTCTAATATCAACTGTTGCAAACCTTGTGATCACGTAGTCACGCAACTCACAATCAAGATTAAGATATGATCTTGAAAAGACAAAATAAGTATGATAGGAGTGTGAAAAAACATGCCCCTAAGGTACCAATACTAATGGAATGAAGTAGAATCATGTCATGAAGTCAGTTAATTTTTGATAAGTCAGATTCAATTCATTCAAGAACTAAAGAATGCAAGAATCAATCTAACACGTTCAAACTAAAAAATTCAAAAGTATTATTCATGAATGGCTACCAAAATTTAAGGTTACAAGTGTTTAAATAATTTTTAAAACTAATCGTAATGGATCTACTCTTATGGGCTTTAATTTTTGACCCACATACAAAAAAAACACAAAACCTTTACTCATAAGCCCAAACTCTAATCAAAACAAGTCTTGGATCCTAGCTGAAAACAAAGTTCTAATTAAGCTTAAACATTAAAGAAAATAATAAAAATACTAATTTGTCATTAAATACCACAAGCCCTCCTTTCATTGTGTAACTAGGATGAATAAGAAATCCTTATAAGAAAAGGATTTTGGAACATTAATGAATCTTTGCTACATTTGGAAATTATGTTATAACCCATTAAAGATCCTTGTGAAACTAGAAAATTCCCAAAACAAGCTCTCAAATCCTCGTAGGAAAAGGACTCTTGCCAAATAGGAAGTACAAGTCAAAAGGAAGTAAATAACAAAATTCATACAATCTGTTCTGACCTATATCGTAAGTCCTTCCCGAACTCCAATTTACCTAAACTCTTACCCCAACATAGAAACATAACTTGTAAATCTTCTAGTAAAGTTTCAGCTTGATCCAATAGTTTAATTTAGAGTAATGCTCAATAGCATAAAATTGGACGGTTAAAAATTTTACGTCAAAATCCAAATCTGACCTTGCTTGGATCATATCACAATATAACAAATCTATCTATATTTATTTTCATACTCTTTATCTATAAATTTGCTCAAAGATTTAAATGTTATTTGTGACATTGCGTAGATAACATAACTATTATAAGCTAAAGAAGAGAAAGGCAAAGAAACTAACAATATGTAAGGAAATATAGATTCAGCCAAGAAAGACCCAATAAGAGAAGCTTTGAATCATATTTATTTTCATACTCTTTAACTATAAATTTGCTCAAAGATTTAAATGTTATTTGTGACATTGCGTAGATAACATAACTATTATAAGCTAAAGAAGAGAAAGGCAAAGAAACTAACAATATGTAAGGAAATATAGATTCAGCCAAGAAAGACCCAATAAGAGAAGCTTTGAATCATATTTGTTTAAAAAGGTTCTCATTTAGTCCTCATCTTAAATATTATATAATGCAATTTAGTCTAATTACATCAAATTTATAAAATCTAGCAAACACAGGGTAATATATGACCAAGTCTTTTTAATTGGAGCTTATTAGTAGAATGCTTACAAATATAAAACTAATTTTAGGAATTCATTTAATGTAAAGTAAAAAAAAAATGATGTGTCATTTTGAAAACTACAACAATTTCCAAGTGTTTTGATCAATTTCTTCTTCTTCTTCTTCTTTGCAAATTTATCACAACTAATTTTCTAAAAAAATAAAGTCTTAATGATATGAACCAAGAGGGTAAGAATATGTAAACCCATAAATAAGATAGAAACAACCTAAGAAAGCTAGAATTATATTTAAAAGAATCCAATATAATGATTACTTGAACCAAGAAACTTAAGTTATTAGATACAAGACCATAAATCTTTTATTATAACGAATCAAGAACTAGAAATATAAGGATGAAACCACAAAAATAAAATTCTTTGATAAGTTTGAAGAGTTAAATGAAAAACCAAAAGTATGAATAAAACCTTGGACACACACAATATTATTTCTGAATAAAACCAAGTCTCTAAAAAGTTTATGGGTTCAAGAGTTATTACCTTTCGAGCTCACATCACCTAAAATTTTACATTTACTAAGATATGTAGAAAAACACATCAAAGTTATTACCAAACCATGATTATCATCACAATCATCAAAAATCTTCTCCGTCTAATTTCAGTTGAAATAATATTTTTTTTGGGCCACAATCACTACTACTTATCCCCATCATCAATCAATTATGATTCCTTAAAATTAGGTATTTCAAATCACAAATCCAATGGAACTCGAGCTATTCATTGACTATAACATGTGTTTAGGAATATAGAAAATGCTAATGATGGAGTTTAGCTATATACACTCATAAATCTGACTTTTCACATTGAAACTTGGTTTTGATTTATAATATATGCAACCTTTTATGGGCCATACTTAGTCTAGTTTCCCTAGTAATGATCCCACAACACTTCAAAATGAGTAAGTCACTTGAAATGAATCTTACTCTGATGTTACCCTTAGGTGAAGAGATAGTAAACAAGTATTTTCCTTAAATATAGACCTAAGGCCAGTGACATAATCAAAAGATTGATGTCTTATCCCAGGTGCAGGAGTGTCGAAGTAATAAATAATCCGGCAAGACGGGGTCGAACCACATGGAGGTTAATTATATAAATTATAAATAATAATAATAATAATAATAATAATAAGTTAAAGAAGACTTTGATATGTAAGGTATCAAGAATTAATAAGATAAAAATGATAAGACATGTTAATAGCAAGTTGTTTAGGATATAAGCATTGAAGTTCATATTGAGTTTATATTATACTTATCCTAACACCATTAGTGAAACATTTTCACCTTGACATAATAAACTTAGTTAAACATAATGAAGAAGAGAAACATCAATAAACAACATAAGAACATAGGTACAGTAAAGGAAATGAAAAGCATAAATAAGAGATTATGGAAAATATAACATGAAATAAAACTTAAACATTACAAAAATATAAAGAAAAAAATAAAGAGCATGATCTTGATCTAAAAACCAAGATGCCTAAATACATGACAAATGCCTCCTTTTATAGGCCAAAATTTGGAATTATTGATTTGATGACTAATTGTTGAGTGGGTGGCCACATCTTGACTTGGTGACAATCCTTATCTTCTTGTTTGAACAAAACGTCATTGTTAACATCAGAATTGGAATATATTTATGTCATGAAAGTTATAGGAAATTGTCTCAGCTTTCCAAAAAAAAAAAAATTGGTGCATTTGGACTTCTATAACTCAAGATATGGGCTGAACACTGAACAATATATGGGTTGTAGACAGATTCGGACTTCTCCGTTGTTGCTACAATTTGAACTTGAAAACAACCTTTTTGAATCTTGGACTCCTCGTGAAAGTTTTAGGCCTTTGTCTAAGCCTTTCATCCATATATAGCAGACCTAAATCCAAGTTCTACAGCTCTAGTTATGATCCAATAACTGAATGGTGTTCCAGTTTGGACTGAACCGGCATCTCTTTTCTAAGCTTAGCCCTCTCTTTGTCTTTTCAATTTTAGTAGTTAAACTCATCAATCAATCCCTTGATTTATGTGATAGGCCTGCATTTAAGATGAACATTTACCATAATTTAAGGTATCTTATATTATTAGTATGTTATTATAAAAGATGCTCTAGCCAAGGAATTATTGATACTTCGAGTGCAAAATGATGATATAAAACCTTGATAAAAATGCACTTTTAAGTACTAATCAGCCAGCATCTAGTAAGAACACATTCTAAGATGAAAAGGGAAAGCCATTAAGTAATTATAGTAATAGTTGCCAATTGGTGGAGTTTCTCTCATAAAAAGTGACAAAGAAACATTATTATTTAAAATTGGAAAAGGATCTTAATCCTCCAATAGGGTTAACTTTTATGTTTTAAATTTTTCTAGCTCCATAGAGAATCTTGATTCTTTAGATAAGCTACAACTTCTGGCTAGGTTTCATTCAACTTTATGATTCTTTCGTTGCTCCTATTTTATGGCTTTCACATATCTATGTTATAATGATTATGTTACTAAAAGGTATTGTTGACCTTCGGGTCACATGTTAATATTTATATATTTTGATGATAATAATTAAATAAAAATATACTAATAATATGCTTGGTTGAGATTAAGTTTAAATAAGTTTATATGAAGATCATCAACAAGCATGGAGAATTAAATAAAGAAACAAATCAATAAGGCCAAGATACAAGGCAAATGAAGACCTAGTTCTTAAGGATTCATTTTAGTGCTTATTATGTAAATATTTATATCTTATTTGATATCACAAATTAAAATGAATTTACAAATTTCACATTGCATGCATTATAGGATTGATATGCATTCAGTCGGTTCAAGATTCACTAGGCTTATAAATGTTAAAACTAGATTTTAAGTTGAATTGGTAAACCGCTTAGCCATTTCAAATGAACCAATCGACTACTTTTTCATCAGGGATGAACACCTAGGAATCTATAAGAACTAGTCTACTGATTGACTTGGCCAATTTGAACTATTCGACCTTTTACCTATCAGAGGAAAAGTAACGGCTATAAAACAATTAGTTTTTACTAGAAACATATATACAATTTGTCTAATTGAAGAATTAAGTAAAAATTTTGAATATATACTATATAGAAGCTATTTTAAGAGCAAAAATGACTTTAAATCATCAATCTCAAGAGTATAAATTCTCACACTTACTGTACTTAAACACCTTCATACATTGTAAGTGTTATTGAGTAAGCTATAGAGATTGTCATAACCCATTTTTGGATTATTCCCCAATTCATATTTTTCTCTCTCTTCAAATATAAAAGCTATTTTAAGAGCAAAAACGACTTTAAATCATCAATCTCAAGAGTATAAATTCTCACACTTATTGTACTTAAACACCTTCATACATTCTAAGTGTTATTGAGTAAGCTATAGAGATTGTCATAACCCATTTTTGGATTATTCCCCAATTCATATTTTTTCTCTCTTAAAAAAAAATACAAAAAAATTAAAAAATATATATTATCAAGAAAATATAACAGTGAAAAAAGGATGCTAGAATGCTCAGAAAATGGTCAAAAATTGGTTGAGGAGGTTTAAAATACAAAAATTAAAATTTGACAATATTTTGTTGACTGATGAGTGCCCTATTGACAAAGAAAACTCAATTTGAGGAAGAAAAGTCTAAAATCAGATGTTTATAGACTCAATAAAATTTTATTGTAGGTTTAATTGAATTTATGAAGGGTTTGATTGCAATAAAAAATGATTTTGGAGTTAATTTGGGCTTTAATTGGAAGAAATTAAAGTTCTGGGGTCAAATTATAATTTTTTTAAGAGTTAATTTGGTCAAATTAGGAGCTTAATTGCATAAATATTAAAGTTTGATGGCCAATTAGGGACTTAATTAAAGAAATTCGAAACCAAGGACCAAAATGAAAAACACGCATAAATATAGGGGTTGTAATTAAAACTGAATCAAGGGCCAAATTGAAGAAATTAGAAGTATATTGCTCAATTGAGGGTCAAATTACATAAATTCAAGACCAATGATCAAAGTGAAAAAGGCGGCTAACTTCACGGTCGCTGTCTAATTTTTGGAGGGATGTAATTGCTTTGATTTTTAAGTCAAAATTGCAATTTAAGACTTGATTGAACAAATCAAAAATTGAGAACTTATTTATATTTTAACATAAGTTTGGCGTCGTTTTCATTTAAATAAAACAGCGTATTTTACCCAAAACAACGTCGTTTCATACACTGTACATTAAAAAAAAAAAAGGAAAAACCCAAAATGGTGTCATTTTGAATGCCCTGTGGGTCTTCTTCTTCCCCTGGACTAGCGAAGCAGGGGAAGAAGAAGATTTTTCTTCCTCTGTCACCGCCATCTCTCTCTTCAAAAAGACGCCGACACCATTTGCCCAAAGCTTTCCACGTGTTAGAGAAAAGGGGGGGAATGTGTTCCTCGGGCAGTTTTTGGGGCGGCAGCACAATGGCCCCCCAACCACGTTCCTTCCCTATTTTTTCCTATAAAAACAAGGGGGCCGAGAGGAAAAAAAAACACAAAAAAAAAAAAGGAGAGAGGTCTGAAGACCGAAAAAAAAAAAAGAGAAGAAACAAGTAGATAAGAGGGAGGCAGCTGGAGGAGACCAAAAGGAAAGGAAGGAAAACAGGGGAGAAAAAAAACAGAGGAATAGAGAGAGAACAGAGGAGAAGCACGGGGATATAGAGGAGAAAACTGAGAGTAAAAACAGAAAAAAAAAAGAAGAAGAAAACACAAGGGCTAGTGTCTTTACATAGAAAAAAAAAAGCATTGCAGCCGCTGCCACAGAGCTTCCCAACCGCCGCGAGCCACTGTCAGCTCAGCAACCATGCTCCCTTATTCCAGGTAATCTTCTCCCTTTCTCTGTCCCTTATTATATGTTCTCATTTGCATGCAGAACGTGAGCAATTCATGTTTTGTAGCAAATGAAAATAATTAGTTGGTTACTGTGTTGTGCACAGTAACTAGCTAATTATAATTTTGGGCCGATGCTGGCCCATTTTTCTTATGTCGGGCCGTGTTGACCCATTCCAATTAAACGTACTATAAAAATATAAATTCGGTATTAAAATATCTGGTTTTAGTCAACTTTCAAAATAAAAAAAAATTGGAAAAAAGAAAAAATATTTTTGTGCATACGGCCAAGTGTCTCAAAGCTAAAAAATCATGTTGTGTTCTTTTTCATAGACCAAAAAACAATATTTTAGCATGCATTTTGGCTTTAATAACCAGTTTTTTAAAGTCAAGAGAACATTGACCAAAATTTCAAAAACAACAAAAATTTTATTTTGTATTGTTTTAGTATCAGGGATTATGAATTTATACGTAAAACGTCTTCCCGATATTAAAAAGGTATTTTGTTGACAACATAGAATAGTTGAGTTTTACCCCATTAAGATAAGAACCTCCTTACAGAGAAGGGTTTTTCTTAAATCTTAGATAGACCGGACCAACAATTAGAAACCACAACAAAACCTTAGATTTTTATCATACATTAAAACAATGCATGCTACCTTAGGTAGGGCGTAATTGGGGTGCTAATACATTTCCTTTATGCAACCAGTCTCTATATCCCATCTCTGAGACCAATTACAGTTCCTAGTGACCAGAATACTAGGTGACGACTTCTAATCTATATTTTACTGATAAGAGACAAGAATTCTTTGTCTCTTCATATTTTTCCAGATAGACATTTGCATCTTCCTTTCCTTGAGGGTGGATGATCGCCACGACACCGCACACGTACAATAGAGATATAAGCTTCAATTGTATTATCTACTTTTTAAGATAGTGTTGTTACATTTCAAACAATTGTAATCCTTTAAGAGTTTAGATGAAAAACTCTTGGTCAATTGTGAGGTACATCACCAAGATGAAAAATCTTAAAGAGGGTATTTCTTTAAGTGGAGAAAAAAGGCTTGTTGAGGATTTATTAAGGGCATTGTAATCTTTAGCTTGGATTAGTAAAGAATACAATACTCAAGATCGGTTTGGTACTTGAGGTGTGGATGTAAACTTGTCAAACCTCGCTAAAAATCAAGTTTGTAATGTTTATCCCTATACTCTTTACTTTAAGCATTTTAATTATATTTTTGGTTAATTGTGTTAATTGTATTTAATTGAGTTAATTGTAATATTTGTTATTATTAGTGAAATACATAATTCACACTCTCCTTTTAAGTGATATTGTTGTCTTAATCCTAGAATAACATGTATGCCCCATGATGTAAAGTACTTTTCCATGAAAGCATTTTGTCATCAATTTTAGTATAATACCACATATGAAACTGGTCTTTTATTGTTTTTCTATAATGTTTATTTTTCCTATACATTTGTCTTTATGTTTCATACCTTATAACTTATCATTGCTTATTCCAACTTTTAGCAAGTACTGATAGCTAGGAATGTTGAAAGTGATGATTTTTTAAGGGAAGGTTAGACCTTAGGCATATGATTGATTGTCTCAAACTCTTTAATGACATCTACTTGGCTTTTCTTTTCTTTTCTTTTCTTTTCTTTTTTTTATCTTTTATGACATTTTTAGGTTCAAAATACTCTCTTGTTGGTGGTGGTGTTTAAAGGACTACTACAGTATCTATAAGGAATTGCATATATCTAGTTTCATAAAGGCTTTTGGCCTATAATTGTAAATTCCAGTCCTAAATGAAAAAAATAAAAAGACTTTTCTGTTCTTTTTAGTTTTTTCATTTGTTTTTTTATAAAATATTCCTTAATGTTTGTCATTTTCATGCATTTTTTTCACTTAAAATCATTAATGACATTTTTTTATTTTTCAAATGTTTTAACTTAAAGTTTTATCCAGTGAGCAAATTCTTATACAATATCAATAACATATTGATAGTTATTTAGTTAATTGACTATTAAGTTCATCTTATAACCAAATTTGTCTTTCTATGGTCATTATATCTCATTAAATAATGCATATTTGTGAAGTTTATGGAATACTTAGATAGGTTGTAACTTTAGGTTTAATGGTTTTCATTAAGCATAAAGATTAAGAATCATTACATGATTTCCACCTACATATGTTGTTACCTTTTTCAGGTTAGGTTTGCTTTAAACATAAATTTTAGTATTGAATTGGTTATTCTATATGTCTAATCACATGCGAAAAAGAGTTACTTGTATTAGCATAGCTATCCTTGGATCATTCTACATGTGGTTTATGTTACGTGGATTATTTTATGGTTTCATATCAATATTTTTTACCTTATTGATCATATATAGTTGTCTTATTTATAAATAAGAACTTTAAGAGTATATATTTTAATAGAATCAATTGTGTTGATGTGATTTTAAAGTTGTAAACTTAAGATGCTTGATGAGTTTTTCTGAGATTATTACTTTCTATTGTACCAATGTGATGTGAATTAATGTTTTTGTTTAGCATATCTAGATGCTGTTTGGGGATTCAAATCAACATTTGAATATTTATGCAGCAAGCATGACATCTAAATAGTTTTGTCTCAAATCAACATTTCTTACTATAGCCTCGTTATTTTCTCTCTATCAAGATTGAAGTGCACAGAATGTAAGGAGGATACTTCATACTAATTTTTGGTACCTTCCTATATTCATCGTATCCCCGATAACCAACAATATCTTTTAGAAGACAATTTAGATAGGATCATTGAGTTGGAAGCCATAACACAAAGCAGCAAAAACCTTAAGCCAGACAAGGAACACGCGTCCTGTAATTGGCAAGCAAGCATGCACATTTATAACATATGCTTCTTTTACACCATTTCCTTTTCTGTTTGTTCTTTCATATGCAAGTTTCTAAGTTATGGGTTTTATGGGTTTCTAAGTTATGGAAAGCAAACTTTTTTAACTTGATTTTTCCCTTCTTTAATATAGAGGGTTTTGTTTTTTCTTGTTCTTTTTTTTTTTCTTGTGGGGATTGATATAATAGGTTTTAGCTTAATATATATTAGGTGATGTGGTTGTAAATATGTATAGTAAGACATACCTTGAATGATAATAGCTTAGGTGATATGAGAATGACAGATTTAAGACATACCTTTAATGATAATAGCTTAGGTGATGTGGTTGTACATATGTATAGTTAGATTTTTGGTTTCGGGATTAACTAATGGGTACGAGGCTGAAAACGTATTATCATGTTAAAGAAAGTGTACTTAGGATTGGACATGACAATTTGCAATTGTAATTTTGAAACAATAAATTGAATGAAATTCAAAGTATTAGATATGAATTTAAATGAGAATCTTCATGTTTAATAGTACTTGGGTTGTCAATAAAAACAAATTTCTAATGAAGAGGTGCCTAAATGGAAATAGAATGCACTAGTCAATTGATTCATTCTTCATTGTACACCAGATCAAAAGTTTTTTTTGTTAATATATAAAAATAAATATGCATGTGTTGTCATCATGTTTTTTGACATCAATAAAAAATATTGTGAATTGAAAATTTGATGTATAAATTTAATAAAATAAATTAAAAATTACGTGCATCAATAAATATAAAATAGTATTCTCACTATACTACAAGTAGGTTTCCAAGTTAATTTTTAACATTATAGAAGAAAGTGTCAATGTTATGGATGCATATTATTGCATCATGATTTTTTTTAATTGAGAAATGTAATGATGCTATTTACCATTAATAAAATAAATTTAAAAATATATAAATTAGTAAATTAAAAAAAAGTTGTTAATGATGATTAAATACTAAAATAAAAGGTTGATTTTTGTCCTTAAAACAAAAAATAGATAAGTATGCAGATATTTAACTCGGTATTTTATTTTAATTTATGTTTTTATTTTTTTATCTCAGAGATTATTTGTTCTTACCAAGAATAAATTATTATTTTTATATAAATAAATTATGCAAATACAGTTTATTTATATCAAACATAAAAGAAAAAAACCTAATGATGAATTACAATAATCTATTTAAAGCATTATAAAAATACAAAATAATTAAAAATATATATTCGTTATTTAAAAAAGGTTGACTAAACATTTAAAAAATCAAAAGAGAAATATTATTAATTTAAATTAAAATAAAAATCAACACCATTATATATATATAATTACAAAAACAAAAGAGCTTAGGTACTAATAGGCCTAGTAGGCCAGGCTTGTGTGCTAAAACTAGTCACCTAAGAGCTCGCCCACAAATGCTTAGGCAGATTTGTTTTTTGTATTTTTATGAAGTGAATAACATATTATCCATTTTATTTTATTTTTAATGGACAATAAATCATTTGAAATATTTCTAGACAACTTCTAGTAATTAAAAAAATCGAGATTCAAGTTTTGAACCCCAAAAACTTATTTTGAACTTATTTTCACCTAATAAGTATCTTTATAATATTAGTAAATCAATATCTCATCTCAAAACACCTCTAATTTTCCCAAAAACAAACTAGAAAAAAAAAAAACTTCTCTCTTTTAATTTCAATTTGCTTTTTCCAGTAAAATAAATGGTAAAAAACACTTCAATGAAACTTGTCTCGTAAAATGAAACCAGTTGAAACTAAAAATGATATTTTTGCTGCTACAATATGAGAAGCAATGGTTTTCTCTATATTTCGCTATTTTTTTTTACAGTTTTCTCTCTCCACCCTCAAACCCATGGACTAAAAAAAATGAAAATTTAAACAAAAAAAACTATAAGGATTATAAAGGAAGAACATGAAAAATAGGTGGACTACAAATAGCTTTTTCATGCGAATTTAAGATTGGATACATAATTTCCCATTGTGTTTACATTTTAGTTCTATTTCTTTTAATTTTATCTTTCTACTATAAATTATAAGATATTAATCATTAAATTGCTCACAAAAGGTTGCAACCGAAAAAAAAAAGGACAAAAACAAAAATACTATGAATTACTATAACAAAAACCCATTCACTTTTAGTTTATAATTAATTATTTTCTCCTTGCAATTGTCATGTTAATTCTCATAAAGGAAATATTGATTGATTTTGAATATTGAACACTAATGATTCTTAGACATTCAAAAAGATGCTTAAACTAGTATAATTTCAATATGGAAAACCTTGATTTAATCTCATGAATTGGGTTGTAGACCTAAAACTTTTATCAATTTCATTCTAAATATTTCAAAAAAGTCTTAATCAGGTAAAGTTATTCAACATTTTTGCCAAATTTTCTTGAAATTTACATCATTTCAATGCATAAATATGCATGTTAGAATGAAAATATAAGTGTTCAACTATTCATCACCATATTCATCAAATTCTCTCTGGTACATAAAACATAGAAATTAGACGTAAATTGTAACAACCCGGCTTTCCAAGCCCAAAACACAGTAATTTTTTTTTTTTATGCATTCAATCCACATGGTGCCGGCAATCAATGAATCTAAATCCTCACATCATCAAAATACAATCCATACAATCAACATTTCATTTCAAAGTGAATCTTACACAAACACGTAATATTAAGGTTGCTTGATTTGAAGTTCATATTAAAAATATATACATAGACATGAGTTTGCAGTCTTATCCTACTAATAGTAATCACAATTTTAAACAAAAAGGATCTAATAAAAGTTCTACTTTCAGTACATTGATCCATACAAAATACATTGTGATTTAAGATACATCTACATAATTCCTTGCAAAGTAGGTTCCCGTGTATCGGGTTTCCTAGACATCTCGTTGGTGTGAAGTCCCTGCAGCAGTACAAACATTTAAGAGAATGCAAATACTTAATAATAATAAGAATGGTAACTAACGGTTTGGCAATTAAATAAAGCATTAACAATTATAATTTCTTCATGTATTTGCTATAACAACTAGTAGTACATATAGATACACAAGTTTTCGGATGCCATTCGCCAAAACTAGTCATTCATTTGTGTCGGCCATCCATTCGGATTCCATGGCGAAAGCTGCGTCGCTGCCGATCCAAAATCGGCAGCAGAAACTGCATTGCTGCCGATCAAGGAATCGGCAGCGAAAATTATGTTGCTGCCGATCCAGAATCGGCAGCGGAATCTGCGTTGCTGTCGATTTCTGTATCGGCAGCTAAATTTGCATTGCTGCCGATTTCTGTATCGGCAGCGGAATCGGTGTCGCTGCCGATCCAGAATCGGCAGCGGAATCTGCGTCGCTTCCGGTCCAGAATCAGCAGCGGAATCTGCGTCGCTACCGATCCAGAATCGGCAGCGAAATCTGCGTCACTGCCGATTTCTGTATCGGCAGCGAAAACTGGGTCGCTGCCGATTTCTGTATCGGCAGAGGAAACTGCGTCGCTGCCGATTTCTGCATTGGCAACGAAGTCACTCTTTTATCCCGACCATCCATCCGTTTGGATGCCGATGCAGAAAAAGGAAGGTGCAAGTCACCTACCTGCTCCACCTGTGGGTCGTTCCTGTCTTGATGATGGTCCAATCCCGACCGCACCACCTAAGACATCAATGGTCACAAATCAGCACAGTTGTATTTATTTCATTTTTGAATCATACTCATCATCACACTTATTTCAAGAGTTCATATGTTCACATTCAAGTGCTCCATATTTTACACC
This sequence comes from Populus tremula, assembly GCA_964019445.1. Classification (NCBI taxonomy): domain Eukaryota; kingdom Viridiplantae; phylum Streptophyta; class Magnoliopsida; order Malpighiales; family Salicaceae; genus Populus; species Populus tremula. Next base: position 36,928 of record CAXHTJ010001205.1, read on the forward strand.
ATTATATCATGAAATTGTTACTAGCATTTAAGTCATTCCTGCCTAGGAGGCTTATTGTAGGAATCGGCAGCGAGAACTGGTTCACTGCGGGCTGCCCAATTCGGCAGCGAGAACTGGTTCGCTGCGGGCTGCCCAATTCGGCAGCGAGAACTGTGTCGCTTCCGGCAGCCCGTTTGGCAGCGAAAACTGCATCACTGTTGATGCCACAGTTTCGTTGCACAACGCACAACTCGACATCGAATATCAATTCGCTGCAGGAAGTTCAGTTGCGGCAGCGAAACAGAATTTCGCTGCACAACACACAATTCGGCAGCGAATATCAATTTGCTGCAGGAGGTTCAGTCGCGGCAACGAAATAGAATTTCGCTGCACAATACACAAATCGGCAGCGAATATCGATTCCAGAAATCGGCAACAGAAACTGTGTCGCTGCCGATCAAGAAATGGGCAGCGAAAAACTATGTCGCTGCCGATTTCTGTATCGGTAGGGAAGGCTGCGTCGCTGCCAAATCCAGAATCGGCAGCGAAAACTGCATCGCTACCGATTTCTGCATCGGCAGCGAAAACTGTGTCGCTGCCGATTTCTGCATCGGCAGCGAAAACTGCATTCATCATCATCTCTCTCTCTCTATATATATATATATATATATATTTTTTTTGGGTGTTTACATTCTCCCCTCCTAAATATGAATTTCGTCCTCGAAATTTAAGAAGTTTCACACTCCATACCTGGTAGTTCAAATAAATTTGGGTACTTCTTCCTCATCTCAGCCTCCCTCTCCCAAGTTTCCTCTTCTACTTGAGCATTTCGCCATAAGATTCTGACGATGGGGATCTTTTTGCTCCGTAACTCCTTCACTTCTTGATCTAGTATCCTTATGGGTCTCAATTCCAGTGTTAAGTCTTCCTTGACTTCTACTGGGACCTGGGGTAGAACTCGGGCGGGGTCCACGTTAGCCTTCCTTAACAAGGAGACATGGAACACATCATGGACCTTGGCTAGCTGTGGGGGCAAATCTACCTTGTAGGCTACTGGTCCAACTCGTTGTAAGATTTTGAAGGGTCCGATGAAACGGGGAGTTAACTTCCCTTTCAACCCAAACCGTAACATGTTCTTCCATGGGGCTACCTTCAGGAACACCTGGTCCCCATACTGAACTCGAGAGGTCTTCTCCTCACATCGGCATACTTCTTCTGTCTATCCTGCGCGGCTTTGATGCGATCCCTGATAGTTCTCACTTTCTCCGTGGTGACTTGGACCAACTCTGCGCCATATAACTTCCGGTCCCCAATTTCCTCCCAACACAAAGGAGTTCTGCACCTCCTACCATACAAGGCTTCATACGGGGCCATCCCTATTGTGGCTTGATGACTATTGTTATACGTGAACTCCACCAATGCCATGTGTTCCTCCCAGTTTCCTCCAAATTCTAGCACACAGGCCCGTAATAGGTCTTCCAAGACTTGGATGACTCTTTCTGATTGGCCATCCGTTTGAGGGTGAAACGCAGTGCTCATGTCCAACCTTGTCCCCAAGGCATGTTGTATGCTCGGCCAAAGTCGAGAGGTGAACCTGGGATCTCGATCCGATACAATGGACACCGGAATCCCATGAAGTCGTACCACCTCATTTATGTAGATTTGGCAAGCTTGTCCACCGAGTCGGTCATCTTTACGGGCAAAATAGTGCGGATTTCGTCAACCGATCTACAATGACCCATATCGCATCATTTCCTTTCTCCCTTTGGGAAATCCTGACACGAAATCCATGGTGATCATCTCCCACTTCCATTCTGGAATTTGTAATGGTTGTAATGGTCCCGCAGGCCTTTGGTGTTCAACCTTGACTTGTTGACATATCCCACACTTTGACACATACTCAGCTATTTCCCTTTTCATATTAGGCCACCAATAGAGGTGTTTCAGGTCTCGATACATCTTAGTGCTGCCAGGATGTATGGAGAATTTGGACTCATGTGCTTCTTGTAGAACCATTCGTTTGACTGTTTCGTCATCAGGCACGTACAACCGTTGTCCCATCATCAAGGATCCATCATCCGCTACTCGGAATTTCATTTCTACCCCGGCCTCCACATTCTTCCTAATCTTGGACCCCACCTTGTCATGGAATTGGGCATGTAGTATATGTTCTCGATACGTTGGTCGCACCATAATTGGGCTACTAACCCACCTCTTGCATCAATTCCCAAATCTGCACCCAACTCTTTTAATTCTGCCAATTGCCGCTCCTTTCCCACTGTTAAGCTTCCCAAGGAGGCTTTACCTTTGCGACTGAGGGCATCTGCCACCACGTTTGCTTTCCCCGGGTGGTATTCTATGGTGCAATCATAATCCTTAATGAGCTCTATCCACCTTCTTTGCCGCATGTTCAACTCCTTTTGCGACATCAGATACTTCAGGCTCTTATGATCAGTAAAAATTTGGGTTCGAGACCCATACAAATAGTGTCTCCATATCCTCAAGGCAAATACTACAGCTGCCAACTCCAGGTCGTGCACCGGGTAGTTCACCTCATGAGTCTTTAATTGCCTTGATGCATAGGCGATCACCTTCCCATGTTGCATCAAAACACACCCCAATCCCTTCCCCGAGGCATCACTATATACCACAAAACCCTCGGTCCCTGAGGGAAGAGTTAAGACTGGAGCAGTGGTGAGCCTCCTCTTCAATTCTTGGAAGCTTGCCTCACATTCTTCTGACCACACCCATTTCTTATCCTTCCTAGTTAGCTGGGTCAAAGGGGTTGCAATCAGGGAAAAACCTTCGATAAATCTCCGATAGTATCCTGCAAGTCCCAGGAAACTACGTATTTCAGTGACCGAAGTCGGTCTTTCCCATTTCACGACTGCTTCGACTTTTTGAGGGTCGACAAAAACACCTTCGGCTGATATGACATGTCCCAAAAACATCACTCTTTTCAGCCAAAATTCACATTTACTCAGTTTTGCATATAGCTGGTGATCTCTCAAGGTTTGTAAGGTTTGTCTCAAGTGTTCTTCGTGCTCCTTGAAAGAATTGAGTACACCAGTATATCATCAATGAATACCACCACAAACTTATCCAGGTATGGTTGGAAAACCCGATTCATCAAATCCATGAAGAGAGCTGGGGCGTTCGTCAACCCGAACGGTAACACCAAAAATTCATAGTGTCCGTAACGAGTTCTAAATGCGGTCTTTGCTACATCCGCTTCTTTAATCTTCATCTGATAGTACCCTGATCTCAGATCTATCTTCGAGAATGCCCTCGCTCCCTTTAATTGGTCGAACAAATCATCTATCCGAGGTAACGGATACTTGTTTTTCATTGTTACTTTGTTCAACTGTCGATAGTCAATACAAAGCCTATGGGTTCCATCTTTCTTTCTTACAAATAGGACCGGTGCTCCCCAAGGAGAATTACTGGGCCGTATGAACCCTTTGTCTAATAATTCCTGTAATTGAGTCTTTAACTCGTTCAGTTCTGCTGGAGCCATCCGATACGGTTGTTGGGCTATAGGTGGAACTCCAGGAAAAGTGTCTATAGACACCTCTACCTCTCGCTGGGGGTAGTCCTGGTAGTTCTTCTGGAAACACATCTGGGAAATCCTTCACCACAGGAATATCCTTCAATCGTGGACCTTCATCATTAGAGTTTAAGATGTATGCGAGGTAACCCATACATCCCTTTCTTAAAAGTTTTTGGGCTGTTACCACCGATATTAAAGCATTCAGTTTGGGAAGTCTCTCTCCTTCAAAAGTTATTTTCTCGCCCTTAGGTGTTTGGAAAGTGACAGTTTTCGCATAACAATCTATTAGTGCTTTGTATTTACTCAACCAATCCATGCCTAGTATTATGTCAAAATCATGCAGCTCTAAGGGAATCAAATCTACTTCTGTTTCATACCCGGATAAACTAACCCCACATCCACATATACAATATTTGTTTCAACCATGTTTCCCATTGGAGTTCCAATTACAAACCCCTTCTCTACCATTTTTACTTCCTTTCTCAATTTAGTGACAATTCTCTTAGCAATGAATGAGTGGGTGGCACCCGGATCAAACAACACATGCACATTAAAACCATTCAATAGAAGTGTACCTGCCACCACATCTGATGCAGCCCTGGCCTCCTCCTGTGTCAGGTGGAAGACCCTCCCCGAGGTCCGATCATTTTGTGCCCTCGTCTTCCCTCGACTGGAGTTTGCCCCTGATTGAGAAGATCTCACTGGCCTATTAACGGTGACTGACTGCTGGTGGCTCTGACTCGGCTGTCTGTAGCTCTGTACTTGTCCAGTGTTCCTTTGGGGCAGTCCCTCTTGTAATGACCTCTTCCACCACAGTAATGACACCCCTGATTAAGATACTGACAATTCCTCCACCTATGGCCCTCTCCTCTGCACACAAAACATCGCCCGGGGGAAACTGAGCAATCCCCAGGGTGTTTTTGTCCACACTTTACACAAAAAGGATAGTCAACACCCTTGCGGTCACCGATCCCAGTAGAAGAGTTTGCCCTCGAGTGCGACTGTCCAACCATTACTCTCCCACTTGATTGCTGGTGAGGCGGTAATATCAAACTCCCCTTTTTTCCGTGCTGCTCAAACACTCCACTTTTTCCTTTCTTCGGGTGCGGTGGTCTGCCGCTGAAATAGTCCCCATCTCTCTTTTTGCTTATACTCTGATACCCCCTTGGCTTTCTCCAATACATGCCTCCAGAGCTTGTGCAGCCTCAATCAACTCCCTCACCGATTTAAATCGCAAGGCGATCAATCCTTGTCTCAAATCCTGTCGTAACCCATCTCTCAACTTTTCAATCATATGTTCCTCTGTCGGCACATAATGTGGGGCGAACAATGAAGGTCATGAATCTCCTTTCGTACTCCAATACTGACATATCACCCTGTCTCAATGCCAAGAACTCTTGTTCTTTCACCTTGCGATGATACTTGGAATAAAACTGATTCTCAAACTCTGTCTTGAAATCACTCCAAGTTAGTGTCTCAGTCGCACGCCTCAGCTGAACTGTTTCCCACCATGTCATGGCCCTATCAGACAGTAACTGGGATGCACAATTTACCCTCAAACCCTCGGGTATGCTTATTTGAATCATTGTCTTTTCTACCTTCCTGATCCATCTTCCAGCTATCTCTGCATCTTGTTCCCCATATACGGTTCACAGCCCATTTCCCTCATACTCTTGACTAGTCGCACCAGTGGTACCACATTATCCATGGTCATGCTAGTCGTAGGGGCTGCTGGTGGAATCTGCGTGGTGGGAGTTGTTTGTGCCGCTGAACTAGCCATGCCCTCCATCACTGCTTTAACTATTTGTACAAGGAATCCCGCATCTACATATTGTGGGGGCACACCAGTTGGAACAGCAGATGGTTGTGCTTCAGTTCTTTCTCGCTGCTCTGTTGCCAGGGGTGTTCCCTCTGTCTGATTAGGCCTCGATCCTTCCCCCGCCACTGTATCTTCCCCCTGCAAGGTTTCGGGTGGTATTATCGGAGCATGAGATGCCGTATCATCCAAGGGATCTTCGTCTTGCCAACCTTGGGCACCTCGGTTCATGCCCCTCCTTTCTAAGGAGGGCGGCTCAGTTCGTGTCCCTTGTCGGGTGCGTACCATCCTGAAATTCATCACAACAACACATTTATTAATGATCCTCAGGATCCATACCAAGTGCTCTGATACCAACTGTAACAACCCGGCTTTCCAAGCCCAAAACACAGTAAATTTTTTTTTTTTTTTTATGCATTCAATCCACATGGTGCCGGCAATCAATGAATCTAAATCCTCACATCATCAAAATACAATCCATACAATCAACATTTCATTTCAAAGTGAATCTTACACAAACACGTAATATTAAGGTTGCTTGATTTGAAGTTCATATTAAAAATATATACATAGACATGAGTTTACAGTCTTATCCTACTAATAGTCATCACAATTTTAAACAAAAAGGATCTAATAAAAGTTATACATTCAGTACATTGATCCATACAAAATACATTGTGATTTAAGATACATCTACATAATTCCTTGCAAAGTAGGTTCCCGTGTATCGGGTTTCCTAGACATCTCGTTGGTGTGAAGTCCCTGCAGCAGTACAAACATTTAAGAGAATGCAAATACTTAATAATAATAAGAATGGTAACTCACGGTTTGGCAATTAAATAAAACATTAACAATTATAATTTCTTCATGTATTTGCTACAACAACTAGTAGTACATATAGATACACAAGTTTTCGGATGCCATTCGCCAAAACTAGTCATTCATTTGTGTCGGCCATCCATCCGGATCCATGGCGAAAGCTGCGTCGCTGCCGATCCAAAATCGGCAGCAGAAACTGCATTGCTGCCGATCAAGGAATCGCAGCGAAAACTGTGTTGCTGCCGATCCAGAATCGGCAGCGGAATCTGCGTCGCTGCCGATTTCTGTATCGGCAGCGGAACTGCTCGTTGCCGATCCAGAATCGGCAGCGGAATCTGTCGCTCCGATCCAGAATCGGCAGCGAATCTGTGTCGCTGCCGATCAGAATCGGCACGGAAATCTGCGTCGCTGCCGATCCAGAATCGGCAGCGAAATTGCGTCGCTGCCGATCCAGAATCGGCAGCGAAAACTGGTCGCTGCCGATCTGAATCGGCAGCGAATACTGTCGTTGCCGATCCAGAATCGGCAGCGGAAACTGCGTCGCTGCCGATTTCTACATTGGCAGCGAAGTCACTCTTTTATCCCGCCATCCATCCGTTTGGATGCCATTAGCCAAAGCTAATCAGTCCTTCATCCCGGCCATCCATTCGGACGCCATTAGCCAAAGCTAATCATTCTTTGTCCCAACCATCTGTTTGGATGCCATTAGCCGAAGCTAATCAATCCTTCATCCCGGCCATTCATTCGAACGCCATTAGCCAAAGCTAATCATTCTTTGTCCCGGCCATCTGTTTGGATGCCATTAGCCGAAGCTAATCACTCTTTTGTCCCGGCCATCCATTCGGATGCCATTAGCCGAAGCTAATCAATCCTTCATCCCGACCATCCATTCGGACGCCATTAGCCAAAGCTAATCATTCTTTTTCCCGACCATCCGTTTGGATGCCATTAGCCGAAGCTAATCACTCTTTTGTCCTAGCCATCCATTCGGATTCCATTAGTCGAAGCTAATCAATCTTTAATCAACATTTAAGCATTCAACAATCTAATATCGGTTATAACAATATGATAGTACTCAAGTTAAAATATTTCAAGATTCAACGTAAGAAAAAGGAAGGTGCAAGTCACCTACCTGCTCCACCTGTGGGTCGTTCCTGTCTTGATGATGGTCCAATCCCGACCGCACCACCTAAGACATCAATGGTCACAAATCAGCACAGTTGTATTTATTTCATTTTTGAATCATACTCATCATCACACTTATTTCAAGAGTTCATATGTTCACATTCAAGTGTTCCATATTTTACACCATTATATCATGAAATTGTTACTAGCATTTAAGTCATTCCTGCCTAGGAGGCTTATTGTAGGAATCGGCAGCGAGAATTGGTTCGCTGCGGGCTGCCCAATTCGGCAGCGAGAACTGTGTCACTGTCGGCAGCCCGTTCGGCAGCGAAAACTGCATCGTTGTTGATGCCACAGTTTCGCTTCACAACGCACAACTCGGCAGCGAATATCAATTCGCTGCAGGAAGTTCAGTTTCGGCAGCGAAACAGAATTTCGTTGCACAACACACAATTCGGCAGCGAATATCAATTCGCTGCAGGAGGTTCAGTCACGGCAGCGAAACAGAATTTTGCTGCACAATACACAAATCGGCAGCGAATATCGATTAGCTGCAGGAGGTTCGGTTTCGGCAGCGAAACAGAATTTCGCTGCAGGAGGTTCAGTTGCGGCAGCGAAACAGGATTTCGCTGAGCAATACACAAATTGACAGCGAATATCGATTCGTTGCAGGAGGTTTAGTTGCGGCAGCGAAATAGAATTTCGCTGCGCAATACATAAATCGGCAGCGAATATCGATTCGCTGCAGGAGGTTCAGTTGCGGCAGTGAAACAGAATTTCGTTGCGCAATACACAAATCGGTAGCGAATATCGATTCGCTGCAGGAGGTTCGGTTTCGGCAGCGAAACAGAATTTCGCTACAGGAAGTTGCGGCAGCGAAACAGAATTTCGCTGCAGGAAGTTGCGGCAGCGAAACAGAATTTCGCTGCACAATACACAAATCAGAACCATCAATTTCAGCACATAGTTCTTCAACAAAATTCCAGCAACAACATCACAGCAGAACACATTAAATTTCAGCAACAATCATCACAGCAAAACACATTAATTTCAGCAACAATATCACAGCAAAAAACATTAAATTTCAGCAACAACATCATAGCAGAACACATTGATTTTAGCAACAATCATCACAGAAGAACACATTAATTCCAGCAGCAACATCACAGCAGAAAGCATTAAATTTCAGCAGAACACACACACACATGCATGCTGGCCTACCCCATAGTTAAAGCCAGCCTTCTACCATAATTGTTAGATGTTCTGAAATTGACTTTATTTCACTTCTGTTTGCTAGTTCTCCTAGTTAATTTCAGTTTCCCTCATAGTTGGCTTAGGTCTTAGATCAATTTTTCTTAGGGTTTTTCTTCTTCATTTTCGTTTTTGATCTTAATGGGGAGAGGAAAGGGAGTTTCATGACCCATACCTTCTGAATTTAACAAAGTTTGAGGAAGGTTTGACACTATTCTTTTCTCTTCAGCTGCTGGTTCTCCTCCTTCTTCCTCTCACGTTTTCCAGGTCTCTTTTTCCTCTCCTCTATGCAGCTGCCCACTCCTCTCTCAAGGTATCATCTCTCCCTCACAACCTCACAAGGTAATCTCTACTAGTTTGATTCACGTTTCTGTTATGAAAGGGGAAGGGAAGAATGACATGCAACTGCTGGTTTGGGAAGAAGATGGGTCATTCTCTCTCCCCTCTTTGTATTTATACTACCCATCAAATGAAATGGGTTGTTTGGGGGTTGGTTTAGGTGTGTCCTTATCCTTGTTTGGTTTATCTAAAACCAGTTTTACCCCTCCCTCCCAGCTCTGCGTCACTGTTGAGAAATCGGCAACGAAAACTGCATCGCTGCCGATTTCTGCATCGGCAGCGAAAACTGCATCGCTGCCGATTTCTGCCTCGGCAGCGAAAACTGTGTCGCTGCCGATCCAGAAATCGGCAGCAGAAACTGTGTCGCTGCCGATCAAGAAATGGGCAGCGAAAAACTGTGTCGCTGCCGATTTCTGTATCGGTAGGGAAGGCTGTGTCGCTGCCAAATCCAGAATCGGCAGCGAAAACTGCGTCGCTGTCGATTTCTGCATCGGCAGCGAAAACTGCATTCATCATCATCTCTCTCTCTCTCTAAATATATATATATATATATATATATATTCGTTTGGGTGTTTACATAAATTGTATATAAAAAAATAAACAAAATGATTCAATTGAGAAAAGTAGAAAATGTTTTGGGTTTAATTATTAAAATTTACAGAATTGGATGCAATTGAAAGTGAGATATAGGTTTGGACTAAGT
>CAXHTJ010001206.1:0-23888 GCA_964019445.1 Populus tremula
CAAAGGCAACTCAATTTCAGCAAAACGGGGCATCGCAGTCGGAATGCCGCGAAACTCACCGATTCCAAGCATTTCGCCGATTGCGGAAGGAGTCTGATGTGGAACAAGTAGCTGAAGCATACATGCTCAAGAGGGATCACCCGAAATTCAAAGGCAACTAATTTTCGGCAACTGGAAATCGAAGTCGGAATGCCACGAAACTCACCGACTCAAAGCGTTTCGCCGTTTGCAAAAGAAGTCTGATGGGGAACAAGTAGCAGAAGCATACATGCTCAAGAGGGATCACACAAAATTCAAAGGCAACTGAATTTCGGCAACCGGGCCATCGAAGTCGGAATGGGCGAAACTCACCGAGTCAAAGCGTTTCGACATTTGCCGAAGAAGTCTGATGTGGAACAAGTAGCAGAAGTATACATGCTCAAGAGGGATCACCCGAAATTCAAAGGCAACTGACTTTCGGCAACCGGGGCATCGAAGTCGGAATGCCTCGAAACTCACCGAGTCAAAGCGTTTCGCTGTTTGCGGAAGAAGGTTGATGTGGAACAAGTAGCAGAAGCATACGTGCTCAAGAGGGATCACCCGAAATTCAAAGGCAACTGACTTTCGGCAACCGGGGCATCGAAGTCGGAATGCCTCGAAACTCACCGATTCAAAGCGTTTCGCTGTTTGCGGAAGAAGGCTTAAGTGGAACAAGTAGCATAAGCATTTTGATGTGGAACAAGTACCAGAAGCATACATGCTCAAGAGGGATCACCCGACATTCAAAGGCAACTCAATTTCGGCAAACGGGGCATCGAAGTCGAAATACCGCGAAACTCACCGATTCAAAGCGTTTCGCCGTTTGCGGAAGAAGTTTGATACAGAAAAAGTAGCAGAAGCATACATGCTCAAGAGGGATCGCCCGAAATTCAAAGGCAACTCAATTTCAGCAAATGGGGCATCGCAGTCGGAATGCCGCGAAACTCACCGATTCCAAGCATTTCGCCGATTGCGGAAGGAGTCTGATGTGGAACAAGTAGCTGAAGCATACATGCTCAAGAGGGATCACCCGAAATTCAAAGGCAACTAATTTTCGGCAACTGGAAATCGAAGTCGGAATGCCACGAAACTCACCGACTCAAAGCGTTTCGCCGTTTGCAAAAGAAGTCTGATGGGGAACAAGTAGCAGAAGCATACATGCTCAAGAGGGATCACACAAAATTCAAAGGCAACTGAATTTCGGCAACCGGGCCATCGAAGTCGGAATGGCGCGAAACTCACCGAGTCAAAGCGTTTCGACATTTGCCGAAGAAGTCTGATGTGGAACAAGTAGCAGAAGTATACATGCTCAAGAGGGATCACCCGAAATTCAAAGGCAACTGACTTTCGGCAACCGGGGCATCGAAGTCGGAATGCCTCGAAACTCACCGAGTCAAAGCGTTTCGCTGTTTGCGGAAGAAGGTTGATGTGGAACAAGTAGCAGAAGCATACGTGCTCAAGAGGGATCACCCGAAATTCAAAGGCAACTGACTTTCGGCAACCGGGGCATCGAAGTCGGAATGCCTCGAAACTCACCGATTCAAAGCGTTTCGCTGTTTGCGGAAGAAGGCTTAAGTGGAACAAGTAGCATAAGCATTTTGATGTGGAACAAGTACCAGAAGCATACATGCTCAAGAGGGATCACCCGACATTCAAAGGCAACTCAATTTCGGCAACCGGGCCATCGAAGTCGGAATGGCGCGAAACTCACCGAGTCAAAGCATTTCGACATTTGCCGAAGAAGTCTGATGTGGAACAAGTAGCAGAAGCATACATGCTCAAGAGGGATCACCCGAAATTCAAAGGCAACTGACTTTCGGCAACCGGGGCATTGAAGTCGGAATGCCTCGAAACTCACCGAGTCAAAGCGTTTCACTGTTTGCGGAAGAAGGTTGATGTGGAACAAGTAGCAGAAGCATACGTGCTCAAGAGGGATCACCCGAAATTCAAAGGCAACTGACTTTCGGCAACCGGGGCATCGAAGTCGGAATGCCTCGAAACTCACCTATTCGAAGCGTTTCGTCGTTTGCTGAAGAAGTCTGTTGGGGAAGAAGTAGCAGAAGCATACATGCTCAAGAGGGATCGCACGAAATTTAAAGGCAACTGAATTTCGGCAACCGGGGAATCGAAGTCGGAATGCCGCGAAACTCAACGACTCAAAGCATTTCGCCGTTTTTGGAATAAGTTTGATGTGGAACAAGTACCAGAAGCATACATGCTGAATAGGAATCACCCGAAATTCAAAAGCAACTCAATTTCGGCAACTGGGCATCGAAGTCGGAATGGCGCGAAACTCACCGAGTCAAAGCGTTTCGAGGTTTTCCGAAGAAGTCTGATGTGGAACAAGTAGCAGAAGCATACATGCTCAAGAGGGATCACCCGAAATTCAAAGGCAACTGACTTTCGGCAACCGGGGCATCGAAGTCGGAATGCCTCGAAACACATCGATTCAACGCGTTTCGCTGTTTGCGGACGAAGGATGATGTGGAACAAGTAGTAGAAGCATACATGCTCATGAGTGATCACCCGAAATTCAAAGGCAACTGAATTTCGGCAACTGGGGCATCGAAGTCGGAATGCCGCGAAACTCACCGAGTCAAAGCGTTTCGACGTTTGTGGAAGAAGTTTGATGTAGAACAAGTAGCAGAAGCATACATGCTCGAGAGGGATCACCCGAAATTCAAAGGCAACTCAAATTCGGCAAACGGGGCATCGTAGTCGGAATGCCGCGAAACTCACCGATTCAAAGCGTTTCGCCGTTTGCTGAAGAAGTCTGATGGGGAAGAAGTAGCAGAAGCATACATGCTCAAGTGGGATCACCCGAAACTCAAAGGCAACTGAATTTCGGCAACTGGAAATCGAAGTCGGAATGCCACGAAACTCACCGACTCAAAGCGTTTCGCCGTTTGCAAAAGAAGTCTGATGGGGAACAAGTAGCAGAAGCATACATGCTCAAGAGGGATCACACGAAATTCAAAGGCAATTGAACTTCGGCAACCGGGGAATCGAAGTCGGAATGCCGTGAAACTCAACGAGTCAAAGCATTTCGCCGTTTGTGGAATAAGTTTGATGTGGAACAAGTAGCAGAAGCATACATGCTCAAGAGGGATCACCCGAAATTCAAAGGCAACTCAATTTCAGCAAACGGGGCATCGCAGTCGGAATGCCGCGAAACTCACCGATTCCAAGCATTTCGCCGATTGCGGAAGGAGTCTGATGTGGAACAAGTAGCAGAAGCATACATGCTCAAGAGGGATCACCCGAAATTCAAAGGCAACTGACTTTTGGCAACCGGGGCATTGAAGTCGGAATGCCTCGAAACTCACCGAGTCAAAGCGTTTCACTGTTTGCGGAAGAAGGTTGATGTGGAACAAGTAGCAGAAGCATACGTGCTCAAGAGGGATCACCCGAAATTCAAAGGCAACTGAATTTCGGCAACCGGGGCATCGAAGTCGGAATGCCTCGAAACTCACCGATTCGAAGCGTTTCGTCGTTTGCTGAAGAAGTCTGTTGGGGAAGAAGTAGCAGAAGCATACATGCTCAAGAGGGATCGCACAAAATTTAAAGGCAACTGAATTTCGGCAACCGGGGAATCGAAGTCGGAATGCCGCGAAACTCAACGACTCAAAGCATTTCGCCGTTTTTGGAATAAGTTTGATGTGGAACAAGTACCAGAAGCATACATGCTGAATAGGAATCACCCGAAATTCAAAAGCAACTCAATTTCGGCAACTGGGCATCGAAGTCGGAATGCCTCGAAACACATCGATTCAACGCGTTTCGCTGTTTGCGGACGAAGGATGATGTGGAACAAGTAGTAGAAGCATACATGCTCATGAGTGATCACCCGAAATTCAAAGGCAACTGAATTTCGGCAACTGGGGCATCGAAGTCGGAATGCCGCGAAACTCACCGAGTCAAAGCGTTTCGACGTTTGTGGAAGAAGTGTGATGTAGAACAAGTAGCAGAAGCATACATGCTCGAGAGGGATCACCCGAAATTCAAAGGCAACTCAAATTCGGCAAACGGGGCATCGTAGTCGGAATGCCGCGAAACTCACCGATTCAAAGCGTTTCGCCGTTTGCTGAAGAAGTCTGAGGGGGAAGAAGTAGCAGAAGCATACATGCTCAAGTGGGATCACCCGAAACTCAAAGGCAACTGAATTTCGGCAACTGGAAATCGAAGTCGGAATGCCACGAAACTCACCGACTCAAAGCGTTTCGCCGTTTGCAAAAGAAGTCTGATGGGGAACAAGTAGCAGAAGCATACATGCTCAAGAGGGATCACACGAAATTCAAAGGCAACTGAACTTCGGCAACCGGGGAATCGAAGTCGGAATGCCGTGAAACTCAACGAGTCAAAGCATTTCGCCGTTTGTGGAATAAGTTTGATGTGGAACAAGTAGCAGAAGCATACATGCTCAAGAGGAATCACCCGAAATTCAAAGGCAACTCAATTTCAGCAAACGGGGCATCGCAGTCGGAATTCCGCGAAACTCACCGATGCAAAGCATTTCGCCGATTGCGGAAGGAGTCTGTTGTGGAACAAGTAGCTGAAGCATACATGCTCAAGAGGGATCACCCGAAATTCAAAGGCATCTAAATTTCGGTAACTGGGGCATCGAAGTCGGAATGCCGCGAAACTCAACGACTCAAAGCATTTCACCATTTTTGGAATAAGTTTGATGTGGAACAAGTACCAGAAGCACACATGCTCAAGAGGAATCACCCGAAATTCAAAGGCAACTCAATTTCAGCAAACGGGGCATCGCAGTCGGAATGCCGCGAAACTCATCGATTCAAAGCGTTTCGCCGTTTGCTGAAGAAATCTGATGGGGAAGAAGTAGCAGAAGCATACATGCTCAAGAGGGATCACCCGAAATTCAAAGGCATCTAAATTTCGGTAACTGGGGCATCGAAGTCGGAATGCCGCGAAACTCAACGACTCAAAGCATTTCACCATTTTTGGAATAAGTTTGATGTGGAACAAGTACCAGAAGCACACATGCTCAAGAGGAATCACCCGAAATTCAAAGGCAACTCAATTTCAGCAAACGGGGCATCGCAGTCGGAATGCCGCGAAACTCATCGATTCAAAGCGTTTCGCCGTTTGCTGAAGAAATCTGATGGGGAAGAAGTAGCAGAAGCATACATGCTCAAGTGGGATCACCCGAAACTCAAAGGCAACTGAATTTCGGCAACTGGAAATCGAAGTCGGAATGCCACGAAACTCACCGACTCAAAGCGTTTCGCCGTTTGCAAAAGAAGTCTGATGGGGAACAAGTAGCAGAAGCATACATGCTCAAGAGGGATCACACGAAATTCAAAGGCAACTGAACTTCGGCAACCGGGGAATCGAAGTCGGAATGCCGTGAAACTCAACGAGTCAAAGCATTTCGCCGTTTGTGGAATAAGTTTGATGTGGAACAAGTAGCAGAAGCATACATGCTCAAGAGGAATCACCCGAAATTCAAAGGCAACTCAATTTCAGCAAACGGGGCATCGCAGTCGGAATGCCGCGAAACTCACCGATGCAAAGCATTTCGCCGATTGCGGAAGGAGTCTGTTGTGGAACAAGTAGCTGAAGCATACATGCTCAAGAGGGATCACCCGAAATTCAAAGGCATCTAAATTTCAGCAACCGGGGAATCGAAGTCTGAATGCCGCGAAACTCACCGACTCAAAGCGTTTCGCCGTTTGCAGAAGAAGTCTGATGGGGAACAAGTAGCTGAAGCATACATGCTCAAGAGGGATCACCCGAAATTCAAAGGCAAATGACTTTCGGCAACCGGGGCATCGAAGTCGGAATGCCGCTAAACTCGCCGATTCAAAGCGTTTCGCTGTTTGCGGAAGAAGTTTGATATAGAAAAAGTAGCAGAAGCATACATGCTCATGAGTGATCACCCGCAATTCAAAGGCGACTGAATTTCAGCAACCGGGGAATCGAAGTTGGAATGCCGCGAAACTCAACGAGTCAAAGCATTTCGCCATTTGTGGAATAAGTTTGATGTGGAACAAGTACCAGAAGCATACATGCTCAAGAGGAATCACCCGAAATTCAAAGGCAACTCAATTTCGACAACCGGGGCATCGAAGTCGGAATGGCGCGAAACTCACCGAGTCAAAGCGTTTCGACGTTTGCCGTTTGTGGAATAAGTTTGATGTGGAACAAGTAGCAGAAGCATACATGCTCAAGAGGAATCACCCGAAATTCAAAGGCAACTCAATTTCGACAACCGGGGCATCGAAGTCGGAATGGCGCGAAACTCACCGAGTCAAAGCGTTTCGACGTTTGCCGAAGAAGTGTGATGTGGAACAAGTAGCAGAAGCATACATGCTCAAGAGGGATCACCAGAAATTCAAAGGCAACTGACTTTCGGCAACCGGGGCATTGAAGTCGGAATGCCTCGAAACTCACCGAGTCAAAGCGTTTCGCTGTTTGCGGAAGAAGGCTGATGTGGAACAAGTAGCAGAAGCATACATGCTCATGAGTGATCACCCGAAATTCAAAGGCAACTGAATTTCGGCAACCGAGGCATCGAAGGCGGAATGCCGTGAAACTCACCGATTCAAAGCGTTTTGCCGTTTGATGAAGAAGTCTGTTGGGGAAGAAGTAGCAGAAGCATACATGCTCAAGAGGGATCGCACGAAATTTAAAGGCAACTGAATTTCGGCAACCGGGGAATCGAAGTCGGAATGCCACGAAACTCAACGAGTCAAAGCATTTCGCCGTTTGTGGAATAAGTTTGATGTGGAACAAGTACCAGAAGCATACATGCTCAAGAGGAATCACCCGAAATTCAAAGGCAACTCAATTTCGACAACCGGGGCATCGAAGTCGGAATGGCGCGAAACTCACCGAGTCAAAGCATTTCGACGTTTGCCGAAGAAGCCTGATGTGGAACAAGTAGCAGAAGCATACATGCTCAAGAGGGATCACCCGAAATTCAAAGGCAACTCAATTTCAGCAAACGGGGCATCGCAGTCGGAATGCCGCGAAACTCACCGACGCAAAGCATTTCGCCGATTGCGGAAGGAGTCTGTTGTGGAACAAGTAGCTGAAGCATACATGCTCAAGAGGTATCACCCGAAATTCAAAGGCATCTAAATTTCGGCAACTGGGGCATCGAAGTCGGAATGCCGAGAAACTCAACGACTCAAAGCATTTCGCCGTTTTTGGAATAAGTTTGATGTGGAACAAGTACCAGAAGCATACATGCTCAAGAGGAATCACCCGAAATTCAAAGGCAACTCAATTTCAGCAAACGGGGCATCGCAGTCGGAATGCCGCGAAACTCAACGACTCAAAGCATTTCGCCGTTTTTGGAATAAGTTTGCTGTGGAACAAGTACCAGAAGCATACATGCTCAATTGGAATCACCCGAAATTCAAAAGCAATTCAATTTCGGCAACTGGACATCGAAGTCGGAATGGCGCGAAATTCACCGAGTCAAAGCGTTTCGACGTTTGTCAAAGAAGTCTGATGTGGAACAAGTAGCAGAAGCATACATGCTCAAGAGGGATCACCCGAAATTCAAAGGCAACTGACTTTCGGCAACCGGGGCATCGAAGTTGGAATGCCTCGAAACTCACCGAGTCAAAGCGTTTCGCTGTTTGCGGAAGAAGGCTGAAGTGGAACAAGTAGCAGAAGCATACATGCTCATGAGTGATCACCCGAAATTCAAAGGCAACTGATTTTCGGCAACCGGGGCATCGAACTCGGAATGCCGTGAAACTCACCGATTCAAAGCGTTTCACCGTTTGTGGAATAGGTTTGATGTGGAACAAGTACCAGAAGGATACAAGCTCAAGAGGGATCACCCGAAATTCAAAGGCAACTGACTTTCGGCAACCGGGGCATCGAAGTCGGAATGCCTCGAAACTCACCGAGTCAAAGCGTTTCGCTGTTTGCGGAAGAAGGCTGAAGTGGAACAAGTAGCAGAAGCATACATGCTCATGAGTGATCACCCGAAATTCAAAGGCAATTGATTTTCGGCAACCGGGGCATCGAGTCGGAATGCCGTGAAACTCACCGATTCAAAGCGTTTCGTCGTTTGCGGAAGAAGTTTGATGTAGAACAAGTAGCAGAAGCATACATGCTCGAAAGGGATCACCCGAAATTCAAAGGCAACTCAAATTCGGCAGACGGGGCATCGCAGTCGGAATGCCGCGAAACTCACCGATTCAAAGCGTTTCGCCGTTTGCTGAAGAAGTCTGATGGGGAAGAAGTAGCAGAAGCATACATGCTCAAGTGGGATCACACGAAATTCAAAGGCAACTGAATTTCGGCAATCAGGGAATTGAAGTCGGAATGCCGCGAAACTCAACGAGTCAAAGCATTTCGCCGTTTGTGGAATAAGTTTGATGTGGAACAAGTACCAGAAGCATACATGCTCAAGAGGAATCACCAGAAATTCAAAGGCAACTCAATTTCGACAACCGGGGCATCGAAGTCGGAATGGCGCGAAACTCACCGAGTCAAAGCGTTTCGACGTTTGCCGAAGAAGTCTGATGTGGAACAAGTAGCAGAAGCATACATGCTCAAGAGGGATCACCCGAAATTCAAAGGCAACTGACTTTCGGCAACCGGGGCATCGAAGTCGGAATGCCTCGAAACTCACCGAGTCAAAGCGTTTCGCTGTTTGCGGAAGAAGGCTGAAGTGGAACAAGTAGCAGAAGCATACATGCTCATGAGTGATCACCCGAAATTCAAAGGCAACTGAATTTCGGCAACCGGGGCATCGAAGGCGGAATGCCGTGAAACTCACCGATTCAAAGCGTTTTGCCGTTTGATGAAGAAGTCTGTTGGGGAAGAAGTAGCAGAAGCATACATGCTCAAGAGGGATCGCACGAAATTTAAAGGCAACTGAATTTCGGCAACCGGGGAATCGAAGTCGGAATGCCACGAAACTCAACGACTCAAAGCATTTCGTCGTTTTTGGAATAAGTTTGATGTGGAACAAGTACGTGAAGCATACATGCTCAATAGGAATCACCCGAAATTCAAAAGCAACTCAATTTCGGCAACTGGGCATCGAAGTCGGAATGGCGCGAAACTCACCGAGTCAAAGCGTTTCGAGGTTTTCCGAAGAAGTCTGATGTGGAACAAGTAGCAGAAGCATACATGCTCAAGAGGGATCACCCGAAATTCAAAGGCAACTGACTTTCGGCAACCGGGGCATCGAAGTCGGAATGCCTCGAAACTCACCGAGTCAAAGCGTTTCGCTGTTTGCGGAAGAAGGCTGATGTGGAACAAGTACCAGAACCATACATGCTCATGAGTGATCACCCGAAATTCAAAGGCAATTGAATTTCGGCTACCGGGGCATCGAAGGCGGAATGCCGTGAAACTCACCGATTCAAAGCGTTTCGCCGTTTGCTGAAGAAGTCTGTTGGGGAAGAAGTAGCAGAAGCATACATGCTCAAGAGGGATCGCACGAAATTTAAAGGCAACTGAATTTCGGCAACCGGGGAATCAAAGTCGGAATGCCGCGAAACTCAACGACTCAAAGCATTTCGCCGTTTTTGGAATAAGTTTGCTGTGGAACAAGTACCAGAAGCATACATGCTCAATTGGAATCACCCGAAATTCAAAAGCAATTCAATTTCGGCAACCGGGCATCGAAGTCGGAATGGCGCGAAACTCACCAAGTCAAAGCGTTTCGAGGTTTTCTGAAGAAGTCTGATGTGGAACAAGTAGCAGAAGCATACATGCTCAAGAGGGATTACCCGAAATTCAAAGGCAACTGACTTTCGGCAACCGGGGCATCGAAGTCGGAATGCCTCGAAACTCACCGATGCAACGCGTTTCGCTGTTTGCGGACGAAGGATGATGTGGAACAAGTAGCAGAAGCATACATGCTGATGAGTGATCACCCGAAATTCAAAGGCAACTGAATTTCGGCAACCGGGGCATCGAACTCGGAATGCCGCGAAACTCATCGAGTCAAAGCGTTTCGACGTTTGCGGAAGAAGTTTGATGTAGAACAAGTAGCAGAAGCATACATGCTCGAGAGGGATCACCCGAAATTCAAAGGCAACTCAAATTCGGCAAACGGGGCATCGTAGTCGGAATGCCACGAAACTCACCGATTCAAAGCGTTTCGCCGTTTGCTGAAGAAGTCTGGTGGGGAAAAAGTAGCAGAAGCATACATGCTCAAATGGGATCACACGAAATTCAAAGGCAACTGAATTTCGGCAACCGGGGAATCGAAGTCGGAATGCCGCGAAACTCAACGAGTCAAAGCATTTCGACGTTTGTCAAAGAAGTCTGATGTGGAACAAGTTTGATGTGGAACAAGTACCAGAAGGATACATGCTGAAGAGGAATCACCCGAAATTCAAAGGCAATTCAATTTCGACAACCGGGGCATCGAAGTCGGAATGGCGCGAAACTCACCGAGTCAAAGCGTTTCGACGTTTGTCAAAGAAGTCTGATGTGGAACAAGTAGCAGAAGCATACATGCTCAAGAGGGATCACCCGAAATTCAAAGGCAACTGACTTTCGGCAACCGGGGCATCGAAGTCGGAATGCCTCGAAACTCACCGAGTCAAAGCGTTTCGCTGTTTGCGGAAGAAGGCTGAAGTGGAACAAGTAGCAGAAGCATACATGCTCATGAGTGATCACCCGAAATTCAAAGGCAACTGATTTTCGGCAACCGGGGCATCGAAGTCGGAATGCCGTGAAACTCACCGATTCAAAGCGTTTCACCGTTTGCTGAAGAAGTTTGATGTAGAACAAGTAGCAGAAGCATACATGCTCGAGAGGGATCACCCGAAATTCAAAGGCAACTCAAATTCGGCAGACGGGGCATCGCAGTCGGAATGGCACGAAACTCACCGATTCAAAGCGTTTCGCCGTTTGCTGAAGAAGTCTGATGCGGAATAAGTAGCAGAAGCATACATGCTGAAGTGGGATCACACGAAATTCAAAGGCAACTGAATTTCGGCAACCGGGGAATCGAAGTCGGAATGCCACGAAACTCAACGAGTCAAAGCATTTCGCCGTTTGTGGAATAAGTTTGATGTGGAACAAGTACCAGAAGGATACAAGCTCAAGAGGAATCACCCGAAATTCAAAGGCGATTCAATTTCGACAACCGGGGCATCGAAGTCGGAATGGCGCGAAACTCACCGAGTCAAAGCGTTTCGACGTTTGCTGAAGAAGGCTGATGTGGAACAAGTAGCAGAAGCATACATGCTCAAGAGGGATCAACCGAAATTCAAAGGCAACTGACTTTCGGCAACCAGGGCATCGAAGTCGGAATGCCTCGAAACTCACCGAGTCAAAGCGTTT
Organism: Populus tremula; assembly: GCA_964019445.1. Lineage (NCBI taxonomy): Eukaryota > Viridiplantae > Streptophyta > Magnoliopsida > Malpighiales > Salicaceae > Populus > Populus tremula. The sequence continues at coordinate 11,314 of CAXHTJ010001206.1, forward strand.
CGCTGTTTGCGGAAGAAGGCTGATGTGGAACAAGTAGCAGAAGCATACATGCTCATGAGTGATCACCCGAAATTCAAAGGCAACTGAATTTCGGCAACCGGGGCATCGAAGTCGGAATGCCGTGAAACTCACCGATTCAAAGCGTTTCGCCGTTTGCTGAAGAAGTCTGTTAGGGAAGAAGTAGCAGAAGCCTACATGCTCAAGAGGGATCGCATGAAATTTAAAGGCAACTGAATTTCCGCAACCGGGGAATCGAAGTCGGAATGCCGCGAAACTCAACGACTCAAAGCATTTCGCCGTTTTTGGAATAAGTTTGATGTGGAACAAGTACCAGAAGCATACACGCTCAATAGGAATCACCCGAAATTCAAAAGCAACTCAATTTCGGCAACTAGGGCATCGAAGTCGGAATGGCGCGAAACTCACCGAGTCAAAGCGTTTCGAGGTTTTCCGAAGAAGTCTGATGTGGAACAAGTAGCAGAAGCATACATGGTCAAGAGGGATCACCCGAAATTCAAAGGCAACTGACTTTCGGCAATCGGGGCATCGAAGTGGGAATGCCTCGAAACTCACCGAGTCAAAGCGTTTCGCTGTTTGCGGAAGAAGGCTGATGTGGAACAAGTAGCAGAAGCATACATGCTGATGAGTGATCACCCGAAATTCAAAGGCAACTGAATTTCGGCAATCGGGGCATCGAAGTCGGAATGCCGTGAAACTCACCGATTCAAAGCGTTTCGCCGTTTGCTGAAGAAGTCTGTTGGGGAAGAAGTAGCAGAAGCATACATGCTCAAGAGGGATCGCACGAAATTTAAAGGCAACTGAATTTCGGCAACCGGGGAATCGAAGTCGGAATGCCGTGAAACTCAACGAATCAAAGCATTTCGCTGTTTTTGGAATAAGTTTGATGTGGAACAAGTACCAGAAGCATACATGCTCAATAGGAATCACCCGAAATTCAAAAGCAACTCAATTTCGGCAACTGGGCATCGAAGTCGGAATGGCGCGAAACTCACCGAGTCAAAGCGTTTCGAGGTTTTCCGAAGAAGTCTGATGTGGAACAAGTAGCAGAAGCATACATGCTCAAGAGGGATCACCCGAAATTCAAAGGCAACTGAATTTCGGCAACCGGGGCATCGAAGTCGGAATGCCTCGAAACTCACCGATTCAAAGCGTTTCGCTGTTTGCGGACAAAGGATGATGTGGAATAAGTAGCAGAAGCATACATGCTCAAGAGGGATCACCCGAAATTCAAAGGCAACTGACTTTCGGCAACCGGGGAATCGAAGTCGGAATGCCGCGAAACTCAATGACTCAAAGCATTTCGCCGTTTGTGGAATAGGTTTGATGTGGAACAAGTACCAGAAGGATAAAAGCTCAAGAGGAATCACCCGAAATTCAAAGGCAATTCAATTTCGACAACCGGGGCATCGAAGTCGGAATGCCTCGAAACTCACCGAGTCAAAGCGTTTCGCTGTTTGCGAAAGAAGGCCGATGTGGAACAAGTAGCAGAAGCATACATGCTCATGAGTGATCACCCGAAATTAAAAGGCAACTGAATTTCGGCAACCGGGGCATCGAAGTCGGAATGCCGGGAAACTCACCGATTCAAAGCGTTTCGCCGTTTGCTGAAGAAGTCTGGTAGGGAAGAAGTAGCAGAAGCCTACATGCTCAAGAGGGATCACATGAAATTTAAAGGCAACTGAATTTCGGCAACCGGGGAATCGAAGTCGGAATGCCGCGAAACTCAACGACTCAAAGCATTTCGCCGTTTTTGGAATAAATTTGATGTGGAACAAGTAGTAGAAGCATACATGCTCAAGAGGGATCACCCGAAATTCAAAGGCAACTGACTTTCGGCAACCGGGGCATCGAAGTCGGAATGCCTCGAAACTCACCGAGTCAAAGCGTTTCGCTGTTTGCGGAAGAAGGCTGATGTGGAACAAGTAGCAGAAGCATACATGCTCATGAGTGATCACCCGAAATTCAAAGGCAACTGAATTTCCGCAACCGGGGCATCGAAGTCGGAATGCCGTGAAACTCACCGATTCAAAGCGTTTCGCCGTTTGCTGAAGAAGTCTGTTGGGGAAGAAGTAGCAGAAGCATACATGCTCAAGAGGGATCGCACGAAATTTAAAGGCAACTGAATTTCGGCAACCGGGGCATCGAAGTCGGAATGCCGTGAAACTCACCGAGTCAAAGCGTTTCGACGTTTGCCGAAGAAGTCTGATGTGGAACAAGTAGCAGAAGCATACATGCTCAAGAGGGATCACCCGAAATTCAAAGGCAACTGAATTTCGACAACCGGGGCATCGAAGTCGGAATGGCGCGAAACTCACCGAGTCAAAGCGTTTCGACATTTGTCGAAGAAGTCTGATGTGGAACAAGTAGCAGAAGCAAACATGCTCAAGAGGGATCACCCGAAATTCAAAGGCAACTGACTTTCGGCAACCGGGGCATCGAAGTCGAAATGCCTCGAAACTCACCGAGTCAAAGCGTTTCGCTGTTTGCGGAAGAAGGCTGATGTGGAACAAGTAGCAGAAGCATACATGCTCATGAGTGATCCCCGAAATTCAAAGGCAAATGAATTTCCGCAACCAGGGCATCGAAGTCGGAATGCCGTGAAACTCACCGATTCAAAGCGTTTCGACGTTTGCTGAAGAAGTCTGTTGGGGAAGAAGTAGCAGAAGCATACATGCTCAAGAGGGATCGCACGAAATTTAAAGGCAACTGAATTTCGGCAACCGGGGAATCGAAGTTGGAATGCCGCGAAACTCAACGACTCAAAGCATTTCGCCGTTTTTGGAATAAGTTTGATGTGGAACAAGTACCAGAAGGATACATGCTCAATAGGAATCACCCGAAATTCAAAAGGAACTCAATTTCGGCAACTGGGCATCGAAGTCGGAATGGCGCGAAACTCACCGAGTCAAAGCGTTTCGCTGTTTGCGAATAAAGGATGATGTGGAACAAGTAGCAGAAGCATACATGCTCGAGAGGGAGCACCCGAAATTCAAAGGCAACTCAAATTCGGCAAACGGGGCATCGTAGTCGGAATGCCGCGAAACTCACCGATTCAAAGCGTTTCGCCGTTTGCTGAAGAAGTCTGATGGGGAAGAAGTAGCAGAAGCATACATGCTCTAGTGGGATCACACGAAATTCAAAGGCAACTGAATTTCGGCAACCGGGGAATCGAAGTCGGAATGTCGCGAAACTCAACGACTCAAAGCATTTCGCCGTTTGTGGAATAGGTTTGATGTGGAACAAGTACCAGAAGGACACAAGCTCAAGAGGAATCACCCGAAATTCAAAGGCAATTCAATTTCGACAACCGGGGCATCGAAGTCGGAATGCCTCGAAACTCACCGAGTCAAAGCGTTTCGCTGTTTGCGAAAGAAGGCCGATGTGGAACAAGTAGCAGAAGCATACATGCTCATGAGTGATCACCTGAAATTCAAAGGCAACTGAATTTCGGCAACCGGGGCATCGAAGTCGGAATGCCGTGAAACTCACCGATTCAAAGCGTTTCGCCGTTTGCTGAAGAAGTCTGTTAGGGAAGAAGTAGCAGAAGCCTACATGCTCAAGAGGGATCACATGAAATTTAAAGGCAACTGAATTTCGGCAACCGGGGAATCGAAGTCGGAATGCCGCGAAAGTCAACGACTCAAAGCATTTCGCCGTTTTTGGAATAAGTTTGATGTGGGACAAGTAGCAGAAGCATACATGCTCAAGAGGGATCACCCGAAATTCAAAGGCAACTGACTTTCGGCAACCGGGGCATCGAAGTCGGAATGCCTCGAAACTCACCGAGTCAAAGCGTTTCGCTGTTTGCGGAAGAAGGCTGATGTGGAACAAGTAGCAGAAGCATACATGCTCATGAGTGATCACCCGAAATTCAAAGGCAACTGAATTTCGCAACCGGGGCATCGAAGTCGGAATGCCGTGAAACTCACCGATTCAAAGCGTTTCGCCATTTGCTGAAGAAGTCTGTTGGGGAAGAAGTAGCAGAAGCATACATGCTCAAGAGGGATCGCACGAAATTTAAAGGCAACTGAATTTCGGCAACCGGGGCATCGAAGTCGGAATGCCGAGAAACTCACCGAGTCAAAGCGTTTCGACGTTTGCCGAAGAAGTCTGATGTGGAACAAGTAGCAGAAGCATACATGCTCAAGAGGGATCACCCGAAATTCAAAGGCAACTGAATTTCGACAACCGGGGCATCGAAGTCGAAATGGCGCGAAACTCACCGAGTCAAAGCGTTTCGACTTTTGTCGAAGAAGTCTGATGTGGAACAAGTAGCAGAAGCAAACATGCTCAAGAGGGATCACCCGAAATTCAAAGCCAACTGAATTTCGACAACCGGGGCATCGAAGTCGGAATGCCTCGAAACTCACCGAGTCAAAGCGTTTCGCTGTTTGTGGAAGAAGTTTGATATAGAAAAAGTAGCAGAAGCATACATGCTCATGAGTGATCAGCCGAAATTCAAAGGCGACTGAATTTCGGCAACCGGGGCATCGAAGTCGGAATGCCACGAAACTCACCGAGTCAAAGCGTTTCGACGTTTGCGGAAGAAGTTTGATGTAGAACAAGTAGCAGAAGCATACATGCTCGAGAGGGATCACCGGAAATTCAAAGTCAACTCAATTTCGGCAAACGGGGCATCGCAGTCGGAATGCCGCGAAACTCACCGATCCAAAGCAGTTTGCCGATTGCGGAAGGAGTCTGTTGTGGAACAAGTAGCTGAAGCATACATGCTCAAGAGGGATCACCCGAAATTCAAAGGCAACTAAATTTCGGCAACCGGGGAATCGAAGTCGGAATGCCGCAAAACTCACCGACTCAAAGCATTTCGCCGTTTGCAGAAGAAGTCTGATGGGGAACAAGTAGCAGAAGCATACATGCTCAAGAGGGATCACCCAAAATTCAAAGGCAACTGACTTTCGGCAACCGGGGCATCGAAGTCGGAATGCCTCGAAACTCACCGAGTCAAAGCGTTTCGCTGTTTGCGGAAGAAGGCTGATGTGGAACAAGTAGCAGAAGCATACGTGCTCAAGAGGGATCACCCGAAATTCAAAGGCAACTGAATTTCGGCAAACGGGGCATCGAAATCGGAATGCCGCGAAACTCACCGAATCAAAGTGTTTCGCCGTTTGCAGAAGAAGTTTGATATAGAAAAAGTAGCAGAACCATATATGCTCATGAGTGATCACCCGAAATTCAAAGGCAACTGAATTTCGGCAATCGGGGCATCGAAGGCGGAATGCCGCGAAACTCACCGATTCAAAGGGTTTCGCCGTTTGCAGAAGAAGTTTGATATAGAACAAGTAGCAGAAGCATACATCCTCAAGAGGGATCACCCGAAATTCAAAGGCAACTCAATTTCAGCAAACGGGGCATCGCAGTCGGAATGCCGCGAAACTCACCGATGCAAAGCATTTCGCCGATTGCGGAAGGAGTCTGTTGTGGAACAAGTAGCTGAAGCATACATGCTCAAGAGGGATCACCCGAAATTCAAAGGCAACGAAATTTCGGCAACCGGGGAATCGAAGTCGGAATGCCGCGAAACTCACCGACCCAAAGCGTTTCGCCGTTTGCAGAAGAAGTCTGATGGGGAACAAGTAGCAGAAGCATACATGCTTAAGAGGGATCACCCGAAATTCAAAGGCCACTAACTTTCGGCAACCGGGGCATCGAAGTCGGAATGCCGCGAAACTCACCGATTCAAAGCGTTTCGCCGTTTGCGGAAGAAATTTGATATAGAACAAGTAGCAGAAGCATACATCCTCAAGAGGGATCACCCGAAATTCAAAGGCAACTCAATTTCCGCAAACGGGGCATCGCAGTCGGAATGCTGCAAAACTCACCGATGCAAAGCATTTCGCCGATTGCGGAAGGAGTCTGTTGTGGAACAAGTAGCTGAAGCATACATGCTCAAGAGGGATCACCCGAAATTCAAAGGCAACTAAATTTCGGCAACTGGGGAATCGAAGTCGGAAGTGAGATCGGAAGAGCGTCGTGTAGGGAAAGAGTGTAGATCTCGGTGGTCGCCGTATCATTCTGAGACTGCCAAGGCACACAGGGGATAGGCGGCCGCTTCTATAGTGTCACCTAAATACTACTGACTCCAGCGTAACTGGACTGGCCACAGTTAGGCCGCAAATGTAATCACACTGGCTCACCTTCGGGTGGGCCTTTCTGCGTTCGCGAGTGGACCCGATAAGCTCATGGAGCGGCGTAACCGTCGCACAGGAAGGACAGAGAAAGCGCGGATCTGGGAAGTGACGGACAGAACGGTCATGACCTGGATTGGGGAGGCGGTTGCCGCCGCTGCTGCTGACGGTGTGACGTTCTCTGTTCCGGTCACACCACATACGTTCCGCCATTCCTATGCGATGCACATGCTGTATGCCGGTATACCGCTGAAAGTTCTGCAAAGCCTGATGGGACATAAGTCCATCAGTTCAACGGAAGTCTACACGAAGGTTTTTGCGCTGGATGTGGCTGCCCGGCACCGGATGCAGTTTGCGATGCCGGAGTCTGATGCGGTTGCGATGCTGAAACAATTATCCTGAGAATAAATGCCTTGGCCTTTATATGGAAATGTGGAACTGAGTGGATATGCTGTTTTTGTCTGTTAAACAGAGAAGCTGGCTGTTATCCACTGAGAAGCGAACGAAACAGTCGGGAAAATCTCCCATTATCGTAGAGATCCGCATTATTAATCTCAGGAGCCTGTGTAGCGTTTATAGGAAGTAGTGTTCTGTCATGATGCCTGCAAGCGGTAACGAAAACGATTTGAATATGCCTTCAGGAACAATAGAAATCTTCGTGCGGTGTTACGTTGAAGTGGAGCGGATTATGTCAGCAATGGACAGAACAACCTAATGAACACAGAACCATGATGTGGTCTGTCCTTTTACAGCCAGTAGTGCTCGCCGCAGTCGAGCGACAGGGCGAAGCCCTCGGCTGGTTGCCCTCGCCGCTGGGCTGGCGGCCGTCTATGGCCCTGCAAACGCGCCAGAAACGCCGTCGAAGCCGTGTGCGAGACACCGCGGCCGGCCGCCGGCGTTGTGGATACCTCGCGGAAAACTTGGCCCTCACTGACAGATGAGGGGCGGACGTTGACACTTGAGGGGCCGACTCACCCGGCGCGGCGTTGACAGATGAGGGGCAGGCTCGATTTCGGCCGGCGACGTGGAGCTGGCCAGCCTCGCAAATCGGCGAAAACGCCTGATTTTACGCGAGTTTCCCACAGATGATGTGGACAAGCCTGGGGATAAGTGCCCTGCGGTATTGACACTTGAGGGGCGCGACTACTGACAGATGAGGGGCGCGATCCTTGACACTTGAGGGGCAGAGTGCTGACAGATGAGGGGCGCACCTATTGACATTTGAGGGGCTGTCCACAGGCAGAAAATCCAGCATTTGCAAGGGTTTCCGCCCGTTTTTCGGCCACCGCTAACCTGTCTTTTAACCTGCTTTTAAACCAATATTTATAAACCTTGTTTTTAACCAGGGCTGCGCCCTGTGCGCGTGACCGCGCACGCCGAAGGGGGGTGCCCCCCCTTCTCGAACCCTCCCGGTCGAGTGAGCGAGGAAGCACCAGGGAACAGCACTTATATATTCTGCTTACACACGATGCCTGAAAAAACTTCCCTTGGGGTTATCCACTTATCCACGGGGATATTTTTATAATTATTTTTTTTATAGTTTTTAGATCTTCTTTTTTAGAGCGCCTTGTAGGCCTTTATCCATGCTGGTTCTATAGAAGGTGTTGTGACAAATTGCCCTTTCAGTGTGACAAATCACCCTCAAATGACAGTCCTGTCTGTGACAAATTGCCCTTAACCCTGTGACAAATTGCCCTCAGAAGAAGCTGTTTTTTCACAAAGTTATCCCTGCTTATTGACTCTTTTTTATTTAGTGTGACAATCTAAAAACTTGTCACACTTCACATGGATCTGTCATGGCGGAAACAGCGGTTATCAATCACAAGAAACGTAAAAATAGCCCGCGAATCGTCCAGTCAAACGACCTCACTGAGGCGGCATATAGTCTCTCCCGGGATCAAAAACGTATGCTGTATCTGTTCGTTGACCAGATCAGAAAATCTGATGGCACCCTACAGGAACATGACGGTATCTGCGAGATCCATGTTGCTAAATATGCTGAAATATTCGGATTGACCTCTGCGGAAGCCAGTAAGGATATACGGCAGGCATTGAAGAGTTTCGCGGGGAAGGAAGTGGTTTTTTATCGCCCTGAAGAGGATGCCGGCGATGAAAAAGGCTATGAATCTTTTCCTTGGTTTATCAAACGTGCGCACAGTCCATCCAGAGGGCTTTACAGTGTTCATATCAACCCATATCTCATTCCCTTCTTTATCGGGTTACAGAACCGGTTTACGCAGTTTCGGCTTAGTGAAACAAAAGAAATCACCAATCCGTATGCCATGCGTTTATACGAATCCCTGTGTCAGTATCGTAAGCCGGATGGCTCAGGCATCGTCTCTCTGAAAATCGACTGGATCATAGAGCGTTACCAGCTGCCTCAAAGTTACCAGCGTATGCCTGACTTCCGCCGCCGCTTCCTGCAGGTCTGTGTTAATGAGATCAACAGCAGAACTCCAATGCGCCTCTCATACATTGAGAAAAAGAAAGGCCGCCAGACGACTCATATCGTATTTTCCTTCCGCGATATCACTTCCATGACGACAGGATAGTCTGAGGGTTATCTGTCACAGATTTGAGGGTGGTTCGTCACATTTGTTCTGACCTACTGAGGGTAATTTGTCACAGTTTTGCTGTTTCCTTCAGCCTGCATGGATTTTCTCATACTTTTTGAACTGTAATTTTTAAGGAAGCCAAATTTGAGGGCAGTTTGTCACAGTTGATTTCCTTCTCTTTCCCTTCGTCATGTGACCTGATATCGGGGGTTAGTTCGTCATCATTGATGAGGGTTGATTATCACAGTTTATTACTCTGAATTGGCTATCCGCGTGTGTTCCTCTACCTGGAGTTTTTCCCACGGTGGATATTTCTTCTTGCGCTGAGCGTAAGAGCTATCTGACAGAACAGTTCTTCTTTGCTTCCTCGCCAGTTCGCTCGCTATGCTCGGTTACACGGCTGCGGCGAGCGCAAGTGATAATAAGTGACTGAGGTATGTGCTCTTCTTATCTCCTTTTGTAGTGTTGCTCTTATTTTAAACAACTTTGCGGTTTTTTGATGACTTTGCGATTTTGTTGTTGCTTTGCAGTAAATTGCAAGATTTAATAAAAAAACGCAAAGCAATGATTAAAGGATGTTCAGAATGAAACTCATGGAAACACTTAACCAGTGCATAAACGCTGGTCATGAAATGACGAAGGCTATCGCCATTGCACAGTTTAATGATGACAGCCCGGAAGCGAGGAAAATAACCCGGCGCTGGAGAATAGGTGAAGCAGCGGATTTAGTTGGGGTTTCTTCTCAGGCTATCAGAGATGCCGAGAAAGCAGGGCGACTACCGCACCCGGATATGGAAATTCGAGGACGGGTTGAGCAACGTGTTGGTTATACAATTGAACAAATTAATCATATGCGTGATGTGTTTGGAACGCGATTGCGACGTGCTGAAGACGTATTTCCACCGGTGATCGGGGTTGCTGCCCATAAAGGAGGCGTTTACAAAACCTCTGTTTCTGTTCATCTTGCTCAGGATTTGGCTCTGAAGGGGCTACGTGTTTTGCTCGTGGAAGGTAACGACCCCCAGGGAACAGCCTCAATGTATCACGGATGGGTTCCAGATCTTCATATTCATGCAGAAGACACTCTCCTGCCTTTCTATCTTGGGGAAAAGGACGATGTCACTTATGCAATAAAGCCCACTTGCTGGCCGGGGCTTGACATTATTCCTTCCTGTCTGGCTCTGCACCGTATTGAAACTGAGTTAATGGGCAAATTTGATGAAGGTAAACTGCCCACCGATCCACACCTGATGCTCCGACTGGCCATTGAAACTGTTGCTCATGACTATGATGTCATAGTTATTGACAGCGCGCCTAACCTGGGTATCGGCACGATTAATGTCGTATGTGCTGCTGATGTGCTGATTGTTCCCACGCCTGCTGAGTTGTTTGACTACACCTCCGCACTGCAGTTTTTCGATATGCTTCGTGATCTGCTCAAGAACGTTGATCTTAAAGGGTTCGAGCCTGATGTTCGTATTTTGCTTACCAAATACAGCAATAGTAATGGCTCTCAGTCCCCGTGGATGGAGGAGCAAATTCGGGATGCCTGGGGAAGCATGGTTCTAAAAAATGTTGTGCGTGAAACGGATGAAGTTGGTAAAGGTCAGATCCGGATGAGAACTGTTTTTGAACAGGCCATTGATCAACGCTCTTCAACTGGTGCCTGGAGAAATGCTCTTTCTATTTGGGAACCTGTCTGCAATGAAATTTTCGATCGTCTGATTAAACCACGCTGGGAGATTAGATAATGAAGCGTGCGCCTGTTATTCCAAAACATACGCTCAATACTCAACCGGTTGAAGATACTTCGTTATCGACACCAGCTGCCCCGATGGTGGATTCGTTAATTGCGCGCGTAGGAGTAATGGCTCGCGGTAATGCCATTACTTTGCCTGTATGTGGTCGGGATGTGAAGTTTACTCTTGAAGTGCTCCGGGGTGATAGTGTTGAGAAGACCTCTCGGGTATGGTCAGGTAATGAACGTGACCAAGAGCTGCTTACTGAGGACGCACTGGATGATCTCATCCCTTCTTTTCTACTGACTGGTCAACAGACACCGGCGTTCGGTCGAAGAGTATCTGGTGTCATAGAAATTGCCGATGGGAGTCGCCGTCGTAAAGCTGCTGCACTTACCGAAAGTGATTATCGTGTTCTGGTTGGCGAGCTGGATGATGAGCAGATGGCTGCATTATCCAGATTGGGTAACGATTATCGCCCAACAAGTGCTTATGAACGTGGTCAGCGTTATGCAAGCCGATTGCAGAATGAATTTGCTGGAAATATTTCTGCGCTGGCTGATGCGGAAAATATTTCACGTAAGATTATTACCCGCTGTATCAACACCGCCAAATTGCCTAAATCAGTTGTTGCTCTTTTTTCTCACCCCGGTGAACTATCTGCCCGGTCAGGTGATGCACTTCAAAAAGCCTTTACAGATAAAGAGGAATTACTTAAGCAGCAGGCATCTAACCTTCATGAGCAGAAAAAAGCTGGGGTGATATTTGAAGCTGAAGAAGTTATCACTCTTTTAACTTCTGTGCTTAAAACGTCATCTGCATCAAGAACAAGTTTAAGCTCACGACATCAGTTTGCTCCTGGAGCGACAGTATTGTATAAGGGCGATAAAATGGTGCTTAACCTGGACAGGTCTCGTGTTCCAACTGAGTGTATAGAGAAAATTGAGGCCATTCTTAAGGAACTTGAAAAGCCAGCACCCTGATGCGACCACGTTTTAGTCTACGTTTATCTGTCTTTACTTAATGTCCTTTGTTACAGGCCAGAAAGCATAACTGGCCTGAATATTCTCTCTGGGCCCACTGTTCCACTTGTATCGTCGGTCTGATAATCAGACTGGGACCACGGTCCCACTCGTATCGTCGGTCTGATTATTAGTCTGGGACCACGGTCCCACTCGTATCGTCGGTCTGATTATTAGTCTGGGACCACGGTCCCACTCGTATCGTCGGTCTGATAATCAGACTGGGACCACGGTCCCACTCGTATCGTCGGTCTGATTATTAGTCTGGGACCATGGTCCCACTCGTATCGTCGGTCTGATTATTAGTCTGGGACCACGGTCCCACTCGTATCGTCGGTCTGATTATTAGTCTGGAACCACGGTCCCACTCGTATCGTCGGTCTGATTATTAGTCTGGGACCACGGTCCCACTCGTATCGTCGGTCTGATTATTAGTCTGGGACCACGATCCCACTCGTGTTGTCGGTCTGATTATCGGTCTGGGACCACGGTCCCACTTGTATTGTCGATCAGACTATCAGCGTGAGACTACGATTCCATCAATGCCTGTCAAGGGCAAGTATTGACATGGTCGTCGTAACCTGTAGAACGGAGTAACCTCGGTGTGCGGTTGTATGCCTGCTGTGGATTGCTGCTGTGTCCTGCTTATCCACAACATTTTGCGCACGGTTATGTGGACAAAATACCTGGTTACCCAGGCCGTGCCGGCACGTTAACCGGGCTGCATCCGATGCAAGTGTGTCGCTGTCGACGAGCTCGCGAGCTCGGACATGAGGTTGCCCCGTATTCAGTGTCGCTGATTTGTATTGTCTGAAGTTGCTTTTACGTTAAGTTGATGCAGATCAATTAATACGATACCTGCGTCATAATTGATTATTTGACGTGGTTTGATGGCCTCCACGCGCGTTGTGATATGTAGATGATAATCATTATCACTTTACGGGTCCTTTCCGGTGATCCGACAGGTTACGGGGCGGCGACCTCGCGGGTTTTCGCTATTTATGAAAATTTTCCGGTTTAAGGCGTTTCCGTTCTTCTTCGTCATAACTTAATGTTTTTATTTAAAATACCCTCTGAAAGAAAGGAAACGAC